>VXAX01000095.1:498822-552478 GCA_013399835.1 Leptocoma aspasia | reverse complement strand
AAAAAAAAAAAAAAAAAAGCTCGCTCTCTTCCGTGAAACTAAACTAGTTTCCTGCAAACCCTTCCTTGCTGCTCCCAGAATACGTCCCTTGTGCCTCTCCGTTCAAATGCCCGCGGTAATTACCTGCATGGATTGTGTTTCTCCCGTGTCCTAAAACATTTTATTTCTTTTTAGCTTGTCGTCCTCGGTTGGCATTAACTTTCGACAACAGCCAGCAGAGTGTGCTATGAACGCTGAGAAAAGAACATCCTGCTTCTGGGAAATTTTTATATATATATCTCCATATATATATATATACATATGTACAGAAATGCAGATGAAGACATTTTAAGTGGTTCTAATACTTGCATGAGCGGTAGGTAGCTCCTCCCGTCAATTAAAATACTTATCCTGTCGCAGATCACAGAACCTCTTCCTTAAAAATTAATAACCAAGTCATACTAAACCGTCTGCTTTCAGCGAGATTGCTTTCCAGTGTTTGTATAAAGTTGGAAAAGTGCCACAGTGGAGATGTCCAAATACGTTTCACAGTCAGAGAGAAGGATCTAGAACACAAGGTATTTAACAGATGAAAATGCAAATCGTAACCCCAGCGTACAGGAAGCAGCTTATGCAATTATACAGTATGAGGATAGGTTTCTCCAACCTCATTACTCCCTCGTTTGGACTGACTTACTGACAGTGGAGTTCTAAACAGTAATAAACACAGTAGAAACAAGTGAAATAAAAAAAGATAGAAGGAAAGTGTTTACTAGATGTCTTGGAAATGGAAATGTTTGCTTGAAAAGCAAACACATGTATGTTTGAATTCCTTATGCTATTCTGGTGTCTCTTCTTCCTTGTTTTGTAGGAGCAGACATTTAGGGAGGAGTGAACTGAGTAGTGCTTGTGGGGTAACAAATAGTTCTGTATCATTCATAAACCAAAACTGCCTTAAAGCAAAGCCAAGTTTGAGACCCTGTGTAAGGGTTTTAAGGGCAAAAGGACATTACTGTTATGCAACCAAACTGGAATTAGGATTAAAAGGAAATCAGAATACATAAACAAAAGCAAATTCAGAGGCAAGGCATTCAAATAAAATTGGCTGTGGGCCGCAACTACCTATGCAAGTGTTAATTATTAAGTAAAACTGTTTTAGAAATACATACTAGAGATGTTTGGTTTTTTCTTTTTTTCAGGGGCAGTCTGACAGCGCAATCAAAGCAGAATATTTTCCCCAGCTCTGCTTCTGACCAGAATTAATCAAATACAGTGCTCCAAATTTTCATGGCCAAGAGAAGGAAATAAAACTAATAGTTGTATATTAGCAAGGAGTTACAACCTATCTCATATGCATTGCTCTGGTCATGCAATAATATTTGTGCTTAATATTAAACACATGTGGCTTAATGCATGCACATGAGATAATAATTATAATGGTGTCTGTGTCTTAAACAGTTTTTTAGGTTCTGTATGCCAAGTAATATCAAGTATTACTTGGCTGCTGATAGCCATGTATTAGAAGGTAGGCTGTCATTAATTGCCAAGCACAATTGATGTGCTTAATGCAGAGATGTGCATTATTTCATAGGCACAGATACCATCATCAGTGAGGAGTTGAGCACAAGGAGGCAACTGAGCACTGCTTCACAATTCATCACTCCCAGTGAGCGGCAAGACAAGAATGTTTGCTGACTGTGCAATACCTTTTTAAGTTAGCAGGGGGTGAGGGTCATCTGTAAAGAATTATGGGTGATTAGGCAGTAAAAAAGTAGATTAAGTACAGAGTAGATAAATGCAAGGAGATGTCATAACTAGTAGTAACTTTACATAAAAGGTAGGAATACCTGAATTAGTTGCTGCCACTCAGGAGTGAGACTTAAGTATGTATGCTCTGCATGAATGCCATCTTTATGTTTGGAAAAGCCAGACACATTTCAAGGAAAGGGACAGAGAACAAAACCGGGAACACATTTATGGCAGTCCAGAAATCTGTGGTGAGTTCGCACCATGAGCACTGTTCCCTGTTGCGTTTCCTGCTTCTTAGAAAGAAAATGCTGGAACTAGAAAAGAGTAACAAGGATGCTCAGCTGTCTGACTTTGTGTCCCTTGGAAAGGACAATTGAGGCTTGGAGTTCTCACCAAAGAGGGAGGATGCATGAGGCCCGTCACATCCTATGTAACTTGTAGAGGGGTGGATGCCAGCTGACTTTTTGAGTACAAACCGTCAGATTTGCAGTAGCAAGTGCTCAAGTCTAAATACACAAGAGGAGATGGTTCTTCGATCAGTGCCTTTCTGAATGGCATGCTGAGTACAGGCTGTTTCTCTAGGGTGCAGGGAAGATGGGCCAAGTATTTGGAAGAGGACTGTGTTGAGAGTTAATGAATGAACACCCCCTCACACTCAGGAAATTCCCAGAGCTGAAAGCAGTTGGTAGCTGTGGGAGTGTTGCAGAGAAGATATCATATATTTGCCTTGCTTTTCCTCTTCCTTTGACGTTTGCCTGTGGCCTGTGGTGGAAACAGGATGTTAGACTGAATGGGTTCTTCATTCAAGGCAGCACACCTCTTCCTCTGTATTCATGGAGGATCCCACTGAAATACCTGAAGCCACATGGTAGCAATAAGCCTGTGTGATGGGGTCTTTCTAACCAAATTCACTGTTCATCTAGACCAGGAGTTACTTATAGAGCAGCTGCTGGGCATATATTTCTATTTTGCCTCATGATATACTTCTTTCTCTATGCCCTCAAAATCTTAGTAGCAATATACATAGAGCTGATTGCAGTTGCATACCTACAACCAAACCATCCTTTTGTTCTTCCTCAGTAGAAAATACTTGTTCCATGAGAAACAGACCTAACAGTCTTACTTTTTCCATGAGTTTGTCTTTTGAAAGAGCAGCTGTGGACAAAAATCTCTATACTCCTCTCGCCCTCTCTCCCACTATCCCTCTCCCTCTGTTTGATGGTTCATATGGTAGCATCAATTTTAGCCACATTCGAATTCAGTAGCCAGAAGCTGACTGGCCAATACACACCGGGTGTTGGGCTGCTGCCTCTGAGCATGACTAAGGCATTGGATTTTGTCCAATGATTTCAAATGCTTTTTAAATGGAAGAAAACAGTTCAATTGCATCCTTAGGAATGCAGGGCAAAAAATACCATGCCCTTTATGATTTTGTTTCCATTGTGCTTTAGTTTGATACACCTATTTCATATGTTACCTTTAATAAATAAGTGGAGAAATATTGCTGGCTTCTTGGTGAAAAAGAAGAACGTGACCTGTGAAAAGCAAAGTGAACTTGTTAAAACCAGATAGTGTACCTGCTTGGATTTCTATGTTTTCTTTCTGAATTCACCTGTGCCATAGCTCATGCATCAGGGATACACAGTGAATCATCCTGTTGGACAGAATGGGACATGCAGAGTAAATTAGGTTTGTCATCTCTCTGAGATTTTCTCCTTTGCTCACTACCTGTAGGAGAGGATTTTCATAGTAATGTGGCCTGTCTTCACGCTCCATTTATTGTACTCCAATTGATGTATGCAATCTTGGTTGAACAGATAGGTAATGGAGTAAACATACAAAGTGTTGAATGCCTAAGCAACACATCTGAAACAAACAGGTAGGCAAGAATCAAAGTGCAAATGTTTAGAGACAAAAATTGTCATTCTTCTCTGACAGGAGATCTTAATGCAAGTTTGTTATCATTTTCTCATCACAGGAGATGACAGAATTTCAAATTACAATGTAAATATCTTTTATTTGCTAGCATTGTAAAAGACTTTTCTGTTTTATTCCTGAATAGGAGTTTAATATGCTGGCTTTTAATATCAATAGAAAACGTTCATTTCATATCTGTGTACAGGAGAGTGTTGATGGCCACATGATGAAAAAATGCTGTTTGCTGTTTCAGAGATTGCTACAAAGCTGACTGCACACTTTTGCTATTGATTGGCAATCCAGAAAGAGAAATCCTCTTCCAGTATTTTACCAGAAAAAGTCATCTTTCTCTTCCATGCACATAAAGAGTGGGAAACCATAGCAAAACAGCAAACAAGTTCTGTGACTGTGGCATGGCAGCCTTTGGTGCAGAAAAAACACTGTAGGAAAACATGTATTTTTTTCTGAAACTAAGATGCTAGGGTATTTTTCTTGCCCCACCAGTGGCTGGCAGAGGAGATTTTATAGAAATGAATTTGAAGATCTGTCTGTGCTGTCATAAAGTTGAGCTATTCAGGTTTTGGGCCCTTTTTCCCAAGTGTGCAAGGAATAGTCGCATATGATGTAAAAGGGATTTATAATTGATAAATTTATTCTCCCTCATAGTATTTCTATATGGACAGTTATTTAATCCATGCAAGAACCTTTCCTGTAGCAACTTATAAACATCAAGAAACTTTACTGAATGCTTTAGTCATGTTTTTGTTCTATTAAGAGCATCTTGGCATTTCTGAGACAGAAAATAGATTAATTATCTACTATAATAGTCTCAAAGACATGAGCTTTAGGTGTATTCATGGTGAAAGGCTGAGTGTTCTGGAGAAAAGTTCAAAATTCAGGCCTTGCTGAAGTATTTAAGGAGATGGGTAATGTAAGTATTTAAAAAGAGATTCTTCAGATTTCCTCTTTGTATAGTGCAGTGTATTATACCTTTTTTTTTTTGCAAGCCATAATATAAAGAGGTTTTTTTACTATTGCTCCAAGTCAGCCTGATTTGTTCCTGTGCGCAGAGTACCTGGAATGGAAGACCATAAAACAGCTGACAAAGTCTGCTGTAGCAAGAAAATCATGTCCCACTTACCAGGGTTTTAAGCAAGATGTGTCTCTTCTGGTCTTTGCTAATCTCTACAAAACATGTTGGTGTCATTGTCCACAGGTTTGATCAGATCTCTCCAGTTTGTTTTCCCAACATTAGCTGCAAATATATGGTGAGTTAATCTCATGGTGCTGTCTATATGCACCTCCAGGCCCCAGTCCTGCTCTTCAGGAGAGACACCACCAGGAGATATGACCATTTCAGCTCATTGAAGCATGAGAGGAGAAGGAGAATGTGGAATTGATCTTGGTGACTGTGGATTCTAGGTTCACACTAACCTACCTGTGAGAGAAATGTATGGCTTAAGCCCTCTAGGAGTGCAGGACCAGTGGGAGGTGCTTCTGAGGGACTGTGCCATCCACAGAATTTGAATCTTGAACATAATCTGAATGTATCCTCTCAACATGATCAGAAAATAGTTTCTGATCAGGGTCTTGCTACCTGGATTGCTTCAGTTATTTGATTTTGTTGTGTTAGCTTTGATTGCTCCCCCCCCCCCCCCCCCAATATGAAAACTTGGCTTGCCTTTGCCTTGCCAGAAAGAGGAGCAGTGACCATAGCAATTTAACATGGGATGTTAACTGATTCCTCTCTTGAAACTGGGAAGAATGGATTCCAAAGGTTTTAGTTCCTCTGATTAAGTTGAAAATGTTTATGAGTGAAAGAAAATAAAAAGAATTTGTGATGCCATTCACTCCTTTCTTACAGGTTTGATATATACTGCATTCCCATGTTACTTCCACTTCATCCAAATGGTTCTGGTTAAGCTGTCCAAATGAAACTTTTTTAGAGTTTGTTCTCTTTGTAGCATAGGTACACTGAGCTTTCCCATTTACTGAAACCCTCTTTTTTATTTTCCTTGAAAAACCAAGATACACATGCCTAAAGCGTGGGAGGTAGTTTGTGAAGAAAAATAAGAGGGGGAGAAAAAAAGGTTTTTCTCTTCCTGACTAGATTTGGAATCTAGTTAAGTGGTTTTGGAATCTCGTTAGTGATCTAGTGACACGACACTTCTGTTGCAAGAGACTGCACTTTCTTGATTTTCGCTCAGTGAGAGTTTTCTTTGCAGCAGTGGTCAACAGTTTCCAGTTTTCAGCATCCTCTTTGAATTTGGAGTCAAGGAAACTGTTCACCACTGAATGGAAGCATCCTCACCTGTCTAGGAAAGCATCCTGCCTAGCATCTGACTATTCCCTGACTGAATACCTGACACACTCAGCTGCCAGCCACTGCAACTGATGTACCACCAAAACAGTCGCATGCCAGGAGGGATATGTTACTTGTTCATGACTCTGCAGGTGCTCTAGGTCTCTCTAGGATGTATCAGCATGGTTAAACTCAACCAGCTTGGATTTTCATCTGTCAAGGTTTGGATCTTCCTCAAGTCCCATTTTTTAACTTCTTGTTTTTCTGGTTTTGGGGGTGCATTTTTTGTTCTTAGTGTTCCACATTTTCCTATTTTATGTTTGAGATATTTTTATTAGTTCCAACTTTTTTTTTGTTTCTTCACTTTCCTGAGAAAGCAAGAAAAGCGGAGTTGAGGAAGTCTCAGCAACATTCCACAGATTCATTAACTTTTACCTTGGTGTCTACCAAAATCTGAACGTGCCTGTACAAATCACCCCAAGCATCCATGGTCTTGGACTGTTTGTCTGCACTAGCCACCCCGTCCCTTCTCTGAGCAATGTAATTTCTCATGGTACATTCCAAAGTATTGGAACACGCTATCCCAATGCCTTTATTTTCTGAGTGCGTGCCTCCTGGTGTCCATAGATATGGTCTTCTTGGAAGGAAACGGATCATTTTAGTGCTGCGTAGCACAACCTCATTTTCTTCTCTAATACACTGATAATTTGAATACTTCCTTTTGTTTCATCATTCCATTAATTGACTTCATACTGTGAAACTTGCTTCCTTGTTCTTTCTTACTTTTCCCAAAGTGATTGCTCAGAACTGCACACTGCAGTAATCTCCTATTACAACATAAAATTTTCTTAGCTGAGGCAGCATCCTGATTGCAAATTTCCTCATACGGTACATCGCTCTTGACTCATATGTTTATGTGGCAAATCCCAGAGGACACACTCAGTAAATCGTATGCTGTCATGGTAGCAGGTAGCAAGAACTTTAGTTACTAACTTAATCATGCAACATAATGATTAAGTGAAGACCAGTGTGATACTAATGTGATATGGCAAATTCTTGAGGTGTAGTACATGTTTAGGGGGTGTGCTTGGAAATTAAATGCACACAAAGCATGCTTACCGGCTACTTGGCATTCAAGATATTCTTCCTAATATCTGCTTCCATAAGGACTATTTCCGTCTGTCCCTTACCATTGAGAGTTTCTTATGCTATACCTCTCTTATAGTCTAACCAAAGCTAACTTGACTGGAGCTGCCATAATTTGCTCAAACATTCCCATCTAGTACTTTGGTTCTTACTGTGTTTTATATTTAATGGCTATCACACATCACTTTCTGTATTAAATTCTATCCTTAGGCATCTTAAGAAAAGTTATGATTAAATGGAAAGTCTACGTGTTCCATGATTGCTTCAGAGAACTGCAACAGTTCTGTAAAGATCGGTTAATCATGACTCACTTTACAGTAGTCACATTGCTTCCTTCTCAGCAGATTGTCTTCATGCAGCTGTACGTTAATTCCATCCTCTGATATAGTTTTTGCTAAGTTCTCTGGTATGGAGACCAAACTTACTGCTTTATCGGTTTTTGTATCCTTTCTGAGGGTTTCTTTGCCAATTTTGAAAATGGCAAATAAATGAATTACTTTGCTCTAAGCTGCATGAGATGTTAAAATATTTTTATTTAAAAGCATACAACTTTTGGTCAATAAGCAGGATAAAACCTTGCGGTTGCGTGTCTTCGGTGGATATAGAACAAATAATGTACAGCACATTCATGTGCATATTTTAGTAAACTTTCTGGGTATCATATTGGCATGAGAGAGCAGATATACTAACAGCTTACCGTAAAAGATTTAATTAACGTCCGTAATAATAACCACAAGAGGGTGCTCTTAATTACTGTTCCATAAATGCTGTTGTACTTCAATCCTCAGAGCCAATGGGACAACTAATTTTAACACTTACCAAAAAATCAAGTGAATGAGTCACAAGTGAAATCTACCTAAGTTACTTGAAACCAGCCATAATGCTTGGTCGTATAATCCCCACCCAAATACACTTTCTTCTAACGTGAAGCTAAACCAGACAGGATCTTAAGCTTCCCTTTCATGTGTGCTTTTTGCATTAACACAGCTGCAAGAATAGCGAGAATTTTTGTTTACTTCAGTTACAACTCTCACACCTACAAAGTACATAATAAAACATTTTGTATTTGATACAAAAGTCAATTTCCGCAGATCACAGAACCTCTTCCCATATGTTATATGTTATATGAAAAAAACGTCCAGTTGTTTTCCAAAAAAGAAAAAGGATTTTCGTATTTGGTGCTGCAAGTACTTCAGCCAGGTTTGTGCACTGAATGACCTACTGAAAAAGGGCTTGATTTGGCTTTACATCTTATTAGTAATTTAATTATTAAAGGTGGACAATTAACTTGCTGCTCTGTCTTGAAAGACACCTCGTTTTCCACTCCCAGAATATATCATTTTTTGTGAGCTTTATGTGTCCGTTTCTGTGTGTGGGAAATGAGAGCGTATTCATCTCAGTTTTAAAATGCCACTTAAATTCCTGACAGAGAGTGGATACGATGTTAGAGTGCCACTTCCGATGAAGTGGCGCTTCCCACTCGACGGCCAGTTAGCGGAGTACTTGTGTTAAACATCATTCAATACACAGGTAAGCCACTGCGTTTCAAATGCGCCCATCAGACTGCTGTATTTGCGCACACATCGCTAATCTTTTGTGGCAGTTTGTGCTGAAGCCATAACAACTTCCAAGCAGACCACCCACCTTGCAGTGCAGGAATGCATTTTGCACAATTGACAGACCTTTGGGTTGCTTCCTTTCTGTATTTTTTTTCTTTTTTTTTTTTCTTTTTATTTTTTTCCTTTTTAAAATCTGTTCCTCTGCCGTTCAAAGAACAATAGATTCAAATAGTGGCAGCAACGTTGAGTTTTCTGTGTGTTCATGTTGCTGACAAAAGATCAAGACTAAAGAGATTTTTGTCTCTGTAGAAGTTGAAACTGATGAGACTTACTCCTGCTGTAAGTCACACTGTGCAGTTTTGAATGAGACAGCCAGCTTCTGGCTGGTTCTTTCCCCTATTTCTGTAAAACTGAAAAGAGGTGGCCCTGAGAGAACAGCAACTGAGGTGAAAGCTGCTGCACTGCTGAATTAACCCCAACCATAGCTATGTCACTCTGGAGTCAGAAGTCAGTGGCTTCTCTGCACTTTAGAAGTGCCACCCAGCATGGCAACGCAGTGCGGGCTCTGTCCCATCCTTACCAGGGGGCTCCTGGGCTGGGACCTGTGCTGTGCCTATGGCCGTGGCTGTGCTAGGGATAGTCAGCACAGAGTCACTCTGCCACATCAGAGATGGCTCTGCTGACCTGATGCTACTCCAAAATGTCCATTCATTCATCCAGATCAGTACTTCATGTCTATTTTGGCTCTTGTTTGTTGAAGCATGTTTCCAAGACCTTCCTACTAACATTTTAAAAGGCAGGCAAACAGATGAGCAAAATGCATCCTTTCTGTGCATGCCACAGTGCAAACACTGGTGTATCCTTCTATAAGTTTGTCAGCACAGGAGACTTGCAGAAGCCATGGGCACATAATTCAGTGTTCTCCAGCTGCCAGTGATATCTCATCAGTGATATCCCTCTGTGCTGGGAGTGTCTGTCACCACCAGTGAAGACAGCTGCTGGTAAGATAGTACAAGACCACATAAAAGATTAGGGGCACAGTTCTAGTAAAAATCTCTGGATACCTGTCAGAGGTGAGGAAACAATCAGTTAAACAGAGCCTGCACTGGGTTTCCTCCTGCTGGCTCACAGGACCCTAAAGCACTTGAAATCCTTACATTAAAATCATAGAACCACGGAATGGGTTGGGTTGCAAGGGAGCAACCTTGTCTGGTCCAACATCCCTGCTCAGGCAGGGCCATCCCAGAACACAGGCACAGGATTGCATCCAGACATTTCTTGAGTATCTCCAGTGAGAGAGACACCACAACCTTCTATCATCTCTACAGAAAGTGCCTTCATGGTGGATTGTCATGCATCGTTTTTCTCTCTTCATACAGCAGCTCGGTTGATTAGCAGTGTGCAGTTCAGGGTATGAGGAGACATAGACAACCACCCAGGATGAGTTTAATGTGAGTTTAAAGTGTAGCCTTTCTTAGATTTTGGAGACCTCAATATATGGAGAGTGTCTGTAGAACCAGGATCCCTGATCAAGTCTCCTTTTCCCATGCAGAAATTTTGTCCAGGCCAAAACCCAGAATTTGGGCTGATTTTTTCCCAGGATTTGTGAGTGTCTGGTAGACTGTTGGAAGAGTAACGCTGTGAAATGCAGCAATAATCTCTGAAGGCACGGTCAGTATGCACGCATCCTGAAAGGCAACCATGATCTGTGCAGACCTATTTTTTCTTGTACAACCAGTGAATCCAAAATGACCTAGAAGCTGCAAAACCTTGGTTCGTGATTTTCTGTGGGTCAGCTGCTTTGCTCAGGCAGTCCTGTGTGTTCTTGGCACACACATAAAGTCTTCCTGTATGTGCTCAGTAAATCCAGGGTGTGTATGTAGTGGTCACATGCGTTGAGGCATCATCTGGTAGAAATACAGGAGCCATATAAAAAGTGTTAGTGATTATTATGTTATTACTCCCAAGTGAGAGTCTGATTGAGGATGAAAAAATCCTGTGTCAGATTTCTGCTTGAGGCGTTTTGTCTCCAGCCACAACCATGTAAAGAATCTTTCACAAGATAACAACATTTGACCACCATTGTGAGGCTGCAGTCTACACATTGCTAGATCGGTTTGAATTACTTCTGGGCCCTCCAGCTGCACAGGAAGAGCAAGTGATTTGAGTTTCTTTATTGCAAAAGGACACAGCAAATGTACCTTAGTGTGCCTGCTTGAGTAGTTAGATCTGGCCCATCTCAGTACATTCATTGCTAAAGAATTGTGAATTTGCTTGGTAAATACAATCTGAGATGTGCCAGAAACTGGGGAAATAAGAAAGACAGAAAAAGAGGAGCATGCTTTGAATTGCTTTTATGCTTACAGTTTTCAGTTGGTAAAGAAACACATGGATAGCATCTCCACGTTCCTTAAAGCCCTGTCAGAGGTCTGTTCTACTTCCCAAGGTTTACTGGTAGTGACAGAAGATGCTGTTCAGGACTTGTCAGTGTTGCAATAATTTACACTTCCTTTCCCTTCCACCAGGAAGAGCACGTTACAGACAGAAGGGGGAGAAAGAGAGATAGAAAAGTAATATTGTTGTTATTACTGAGAAGGTAGAGGAGATTTTATGAAGGGATTCAGCTAAGGCTGCAGATCTAAGTCTCATGTGCATACCATGCCTCTTTTGTTAGCTCCAAAAAGTGTCTCTGTAAAGTGGCAAATTTGCTCACTTCTTGCAGCCGTGCAAAAATCCAGGCTTCTCATCAAAGCTGATCTTTTAAACTGTCCGTGGGATTGTTACCTAAAGTCCATGGGAGACTGCTACAAATTATTTGGATTTGTGTCTTAGGAAGGTCCAAATGACAGGAGTTGCCTGTTTCTCTCCCTTAGGGGTAAAGTGAACCACTTTCCACTGTCCACCTGATTCCATGTAGGATGACAGGCAAATTGCCTGTTGTCTGGGCTACAGTTCCTCAGGGCAGTGGAAATGGTGCTGTACAGTCTGGTGTACCTGTACCTGGCATAATGGGTGACTGAGCTTGGGGAGAACTGGTAGGGATGCTTTTGTTTAATTAGACAAAAGAGAGATGGCTTCTGTTTCTTTAAAACTTTCAAGTGTTCCCTAGAGGCCACCACATGAAGGCTGTATCCCAGGGATGATTTTTGAAAGCTTCCTTACCATGGACAAGGCAACACCTGTAACATTTGTGGGAATCACTACTACACACAATTCTTCAATGAGACAGTCAGAAAAGTGTGTGAAGGTGCTTCAGTGTATGTGCCAGGTACAGCTCCTCCCTTGTGCAGATCCTTTCCCATACTGCAGGGCGGGCAGCAGAGCAGAGGTGCTGTGTGAGTCCCGGAGGTGATGGCCGAGCACTGAACCACCTATGAAGTCTGTGAGTTGCTGTCACAGTCATGCATGGAGGATGTTGTTCCCCTGTCAATAGCACTTATGTTTCTGATTAAACATGGATGATCAGTTCTGTCTTGCAAGGCTGGTCATGCTGGATGGAATATGGTTCCCAAAATCTGACAGAGATTTGCGTCAGGAGACATCTTCTGGAAGTAAGTATTCAATACAAGCCTAAGTGCCCAGCAGGGCTCACTACAGGGCTCACACTAGATCAGGGAGCTCAGACCCTCATCTGCTTGAGTGCTTGGTAGCTTCAAGAACAGATATTTCCACCACCTTTCTGCAGCTTGTCCCAGGGATACACTGCTCTCAAGGAAAGTTTTCTCCTCACATCCAAACCCTTTTGCAATTTGTGCCCCTTCTGCAGGACCTTCTACCCTGTCACGGGTCACCTCTGAGAAGAGTCTGGATTTACCTTTCCTGTAATGCCCTATAGGCAGTAGGAGGCTGTAACTAGGCCCCTCCTCAGATGTCTCCTTTCCATGCTAAGCAAAATATGTTTTGCAGAATGGACTGAGCCAAGAACATCTCTTTAACACAATCAAGAATAAGTTAACCTCCAGTCAGGAGCTGTCAGCAGGTAATGTGAAGGCAGGGCACATTTTCCTTAGAAGGCACAAGGCAACGTGCTGATTGGAAGTTACCATTGCCAGTTTTCAGTGATGAGAGTAATTAATAATGCACAGGGATAAAGTGGGGCAACAAGAATAAAGAGGAAACAAATGAAACTAGCCGACTAGCTAGATACACAATCCAGCTGTGTGTAATTCTCAGTGAATGGTTCACTGTGGCTGGCTGCCCCGGGAGAGGGTCTTCATGCTCTTCCTTACTGTTTTCTGGATCCTCCTTATCACAGCAATATTTGCTTTGGTGGATTTTGTCTTTTCCTGTTACTTTGTCCATCTCTTTCTGTGAATTTATCTTGTGAGTTTTAAATCCAGGCAAGACTACTGGGTCTACAATAACTAGCAATAATGGGTCACACAGCTGGATTGTGTGTGGTAAGAAGAAATTAATCCTCTAGCTGAAAGTGAAACTGCTGTCTGCTGGTTTGTTGCCTCTTTATTCTTGTACTGAGAGACATAAGAGTACTTACTGCCTGTTGACCTTCTCCTTGCCTCTTGGTGCTGAGGGGATCTGCTTTCATGCTAGTCATCTCTTTTCTAGACCAGCATGTCTTGATACAGTTGGCTATTTCTTACTTCTCATTATCCTCCCAATATATTTCTGTCCTTTTTGCACTTCTTCCATCTCCTTTCTGAGCCAGTGAGATAAAGGTTAAATATTATTCCGTTGGCATTGTGAGAGGCATGTGAAAGGGGAGATTTAAAAGTGTGTTTGTATATGTTTAGCAAAGAGAGAACTGGATGTTTGCTGATTGTTTATGTAATGTTTTCTCTGGTTGTCTGAAGGCTTCTCAGTGATGTAGAAAAAAATGACCTGGAAAAGGCTTTACCAGCACCACTGTCACCTTATCCTTTGTCCGGGCCACTGTCATTTAGGCATCTTAGGCATTTTCAGTGAAGGTCCAAGGGCTGTTGTGACCATTTTGCTTGACATGTTGCCTGATTTTCCGCTTGCTGAGATGCACTTGCAAACAGAGACAAGGAGAAGAATTGTATTATGAGAGCACTTTTGAAGAAAAATGGCACCTTTTATTTAATTTCCCTCTTTTCTTTCCTGCCTCCAATGGTCAAAAGGTACTGCTGAAGGTGGCTTTTGAAAACTCACTCATTTGCCCCTGGGGGGGTAACACAGACAGCCCCAAAGATCTATTTGGAGTTGTTTTACGTATTTGTTTCATTACCATTCAGGGCCAGTTTCAGAGTCCAGATTGATCTCGTGTGTAGGAATGGCTTTGTCAGGTCCAGGTGTTGAGAAGATGCAGGGCATTTCAGTGGTGGCCTCTAAGGCAGGGGCACCTCTGAGAGCTACTCTACAGTGGGCTAGGAAGACTGGAAAGCAGAAGAGGCCCTTTAGAGGTGATGTGACCCATGAACTGAAGGCTGCTACAGAAATATCTGGCAGGAGAGTTCTTGCAGCAGTTTGCAATGGACCCGGAGGCCCCACAGCAGGTAACAAACACTGGAGTCATTCCCCCTGCAAGCAGTTTCATGTGTGAGGGTCACAGCAGAATCCTCAAGCCCTGATAGCAATTTAGGTCAAGGTAATACCACAGTTATTAAAGCAGCTGAATCTGTCAGTTTCACTGTTAGAAAATGGCTTCTCAGACATCCCGGAAAGAAATTGAGCTATTTTATTTTCTGAGTTGCCTTCTGCAAAGGAAATTACTAAGGGGGGACGCAGTGTTTGGCAAAAAACAGTGTTAAAATTCAGCTCAGGCTGAAAAGCACTCAGCTTTTAGACGGGTGAAGGCTGGCAGGATTTTCTATCTGCTTTCAGCATTTCTTAAATATTTGTAAATACACGGTTTTGGATTTGGCCTACAAGTCAGCCCCCATTTTTGCTGGCACAGCCCAGAACTCAGAAGCTTATTGTGTTAGGCTTGTGGCACTCAGAGCAAGAGCTGCTCTTTGGGCAGTCGTGTCTATCCTAAAGTAAGCCATGAGCACTCAGGGGGGCTGGAGGAGAACAGATGAAGCAGTAGTCCGTAATTTTCTACTAGGAATGTTATGCTAGTAAGATGTCCTGTGCTTTTTACAGAATTATCCTCTCTTGCTGTTAGAATAATTTCTCCTTCAAAGTCATAAAATATTGCTGGCAAGGAAAAACTTTGCTTTAAGAATAGCCCAGAAAGTAGCAAAGGGCAAATTTTTATGTAAACCATTTTCTCAAACCATTTTCTCTGGTGTGTTTGCCCAGGAGCTACCCCCACAGTTCAAGGTACAGCCATTATGGTGACACTTTAGATACACATACAACAATAGGGCAGCTCTGTGGTGAAATGAGATATGCATCACCTGTGATAAGAGAAGACTTGCAGGTATGCTGCTTTGGCCTTAAATCCCAGGTACCTGTCCTTTCCCATCCCCCAGTTTTGCTTCATGACCCAAAACTTCACCTAAATACAAGCTCTGTTCTTTCCTTTAACCTTCCCCCAATCCTGCAGGGGATCCTCTACATATGAGAGCTTCTTCCAGTGGCTGCATATCAAAGGAAGTGTTTTAACAAACACAAAGGATGGACAGAGGTTTTGTGCTCCCTTGTTATTCCTTCCAGCAAATGCATGTCCACTGGGGGAATCAAGTTGTTTTCTCGATCAAGGAGTCAGTCATTGGAGATTAACCTTCACTCAAAATCCTGGCTGGACAAAGCTGCTTCTCCTGGCAACAGCTGAAACACCATGAAATGCCATGAAATGAAACACAAGGATAGGTGGCACCCAGACTCTCAGGGCTGGAGGAAAGCTGACTGGTGCGGGGAGTTACTATTCATGCAACGTCTGCAACTGTGTGGGTATCTATCTGACCATGTGTGGTAGCCGTTCCGCCACCTCTTTTCAGTCTGTGGAGATTGCTGGGGCAGAGGAAGGGACAATCAGCCCCACTTTGCAGGATATGGGTGTTTTACAGTGTGGCAGGACCTGGGGTCTGGCCTGACTATACCATTGCTTCTGTGTTTGCCACTGCTTTGGCTCAGACACTCCCAAACAATACCTAGGCCTGGGAGCACCTTTGGAAAACTCCTGGAACAATCCTCACCTATATCCCTTCAAAGTCAGACCCATTTCAGCCACACATAAGGTCCCAATCACACAGGTGTCCTACCAGACTACCTGAATTCCTAGCCCTTGGGCACTGCCCTTCCTTCCAGTGACTGAACCCTGCCCCTAAGCAGCAATGCTGTCAAAACATATGGTGTGAGTCTCTATACCTATTTAGTGAGAGGTTGTTAGGAGGGGTACCCTGAAGCTAGGACATGTTCCTGCCAGGCTGTGGGGAACAGACCTACACCAGTGTGTTGGTAACACTGGGACAGCATGGCCTGCTGGGGTGCATCCTCCAGGGCTATACCCTGGAGTTGGCTGAGAGTCTCTATCCCTGCTACCTCCCGATCTGCTTTGCATCACAGGGGTTTGTGAAAAAACTAAAGAAAAAGAAGTCTGGAGGCTTCATGCCCTTGCCCAAGTAAGGACAGCTGTGGTGCCTTCTGTAGAGGTAAGACTTGCCATGCAAATAATCCATCTCCCAGACAGCTTCAGCTCTTCTGCCCAGCTCTTGGTGATATTCAGGAAATCTAAGAATAGGTTATTGATAGTGAAAACAGGCCAGTCTGTTGGCTGCCCCAACAACCATTTAGATTTCAGGAATGGCACTGTGCAGGACTGGTCCATGGTGGGCTGCTTGGGAAGGCACAGATCCTCTTTAGATGTGTCCAGCAAAGAGAATGGAGCTGGAAACTAAAGAGAGAGGGAATTTGGGTCAGCAAGGAAGAAAAAGGGCAAAGGAGGGTGTTTATTTCTTTGATATTCTGCTCTTTGCTCCTGATGAGGAAAACATTCATGGGATGTTTTAGAGTACATACACATACACATGTATTCTGCCACACTGGTGCAGCCAGGTCTTCATCACAGCACCTGTGAAGGAGGAGCAGACAGTTCTCAACCTGTCTGATTGCTGCTGTGGGCATGGTTTGTACTTGCTTCATTTTTGCCTGTCTCATTGCTTCGTGGTTCATTTGGCTGAACTCTTCATACAAAATAACATGTTAGACAGGCTCTGTACTGGGAGTATTGTGGGAAGGCAGTAGCTGTCTGTGGAAGGGCTGGGCAAAGGGAATCTGCTTTCAGCATCCATACTGACTGCCTACAAAGCAATTGTGCGTGTTTGCCTTGTCAACCCGTGTACAGTATAATAATAATGTTTCAAGTCAAAGAAACACACCTATGAAACCAAATCTTTCTGGCCAGTGGCTCTGCCCACAAGCTTCCTTCACTGTGTCCTGCCAGCTTATTCCAACTCTTTGCTTCATGTTAAACAAGTTAGAGTGAGACTAGCACATGCCTGATGTTTTAGTTGAAAAAATTGAGTTGCAAATGAGTGGAAGAGATATTTCCCTTCCAAGCTTTCATTTTTGGTCCCCTTTCAGCAGTGCTGTTAAGTGGGTTAACACATGTAACAAAAGATGAGTGGCTTCTTCTTTTTGAAAAGAGCACAGGGCACAAAAAAGAGCTGCAAAAGGGCACAGAAATGTGTGAGTGGCGTTGAGGGAAGGGAAAGGGTAAGGCCTGGGTGGAGGCGTGGACCGCAAAGACTAAGAGAGGGATAAGGCCTCTCCAGCAGTAACTTTCCTCTCCTGGGCACTGTTACTCCCTGGGCAGCCCAGTGGCTCCAAAAGCCAGGTTCATTAGTGGCCCCCTCGCAGTGAGGGGACTTTAGAGGGGCCAGGGGAGAATGGCACTGCCCCACACCACCGTGGTGCCCCTCCATCCTGCCCCACTACTGAACATCTGGGACAGGGGACACTGGGGTGGGAGGCAGCGCTGCCAGGGTCTGCATCCCTGTCCTGGCTGAGCCTGCTGCCAGGGAGGATCAGGATAGGCTCTTCTGGGTGTGGTGGCAGACCAAGATGCAAAGGGCCACCACAGAAAGTAGAGACTGGAGCTAGCAAAAGAAAAGTGGAGGGCAGACAACTTAGTTTTTTTAGTGCTGTCAGTGGAAAAAGTGGGCTGGGGTCTTTTAAACTTGTGTCTCAGGTTCAAAATTTCATTAAGTTCTGGCTCTAAAAGCCTCACAGCAGACAGTGCTAGTTGCTGAGTAAGAGGATGCTCAGGCCCCTGCTGAGTTCACAGACATGCAAAATAGGCCCTCTTTCAATTACCCCAAAGGCTATGAAGCTCAGAAATGCTTTGTCCCCAAATCAAACAACTCTAAAACCATCACGTGAGGGTCATAAAAGGGGTAGAAAAATTTAGATTAGAAGAGGAACATAATGAGGTCCCCAGTCCCACCCCCTGATCAAAGCATGACTCACTAAAGCTACATCAGGTTGCCTTGTCCTGTCAGCTCTGGAATATCTCCCAGGACAGCAGTCCCATCACCTCTTATCTGGGCCTTGTCTGCATCAATGATGGAAAGAATTTTTTTTCTTAGATTCAGCTAGAATTTCCTCTGTTGCAGCTCATGCCTGTTGTCTCACCATCTCCTCATGTGCCTCAGAGAAGAGATGCCTCTTGCACAATGCCTGAGTAAAAATTGATCCTACTGTAGCCTTTTCCTCAGGCTGAAGATAAGTTTCCCATAATGTCCTGCACTTGCCTCCCTGGGACATCTTTGTGATCCTGTGTTTGAACTCCTCAGTTCATCAATACCTCCCATTTCTTGGGGAACCCAAAACTTTTCTTTAAAATTCCAGATGTGCTGAGCAGAGGGGCACAGCCCCTCTCTACAGGGTTTGGCTATGCCTTGTGCTAGACAGTCTTTAAGACATGTGCTGATGTCATCTTTTGCTGCTGGGTCTGGGAGCTGTGTGGAAAGTGACGGCACATCTTCACAGTGCATGCCTTCTGCTGTTGAAGCTGTCTAGGGCACACAGGAACAGTGGGGTATGCTCCTATACGGTGACAGGACACTGGCTCAGAGCTTTGGTTGCTTGCTGTCTGAATTTTGAGAGTTCTCTACAAACCTCTAGCTGCACAGGGCTATTTTTCTTGCCCAATTCATATATTCTGTCTTACACTCATACATGAACTAATACTGTTTTTAAGAAATTCTCTGCGCAAGTACAATATCCCTGACATACTGCCGTTCTCCCTGTGTTTAGAAACATTTCTTAAAGACTTTTTATTATTTGGTATTTACATTATTTCACTCTATGTTTTTGCATTTGCTATCTGGCATTTATTTACAGAACAAGACAAGCATATTTAGTGACTGGTTTCAGAAAGATGGGGCAGGGCTCGCCTTACAGACATTTTTAGACCTGTTTAGGAAAGGTTGTGGAGAATAAATAGCTGCACCTACATTCTTCTGTTTCCCACTGGTTTTAGTTACAGTTAAGTTTGACTGACTCTTAACAGGCACAGTAGCACGCTGGAGTCTGCTCCCAGCTTTCAGTCGGTTTTCCTTGGAGAAATACAGCTGGAGGCTGCTCGAGGAGCAGCAGGAGCAGTGGTGTAGTCATCCCTCTGTTAAAACAACAGATGCTGTACCAGAGTCAGGGGTTTTGTTTATGGCACAGGGTTTTACACCGGAATAGGTGCCTCTTCAGCCAATGGGTGGGAAAAGTGGTCTTTCTGCTTCACTCCATTGTGACAGCCGGGTTGTTGGAGGAGGCTAAAACAGCCTTCAAATGGGAGACATGCCTTCTTATACAGCTTTCAGCTCACTGTTGCCTGTTTATGCAGCAGTATGAGGCAAGGAGGAGACAAGGTTCCAGAAGATTCATCTGTCTCTGAGAAGTGAGATCTTCTTACCATGAATAAAATCAAAAATAAACCCAAAAAGGATCAAGTCCCTTCCTCCCCTCCATCTACCATAAGATTCTTTTTTTAATGCAGAAAATAATTTATTTTCTAACAGAAGTAACGAAGAGATTTGACTCATCACTCCAAAACCAGAAGGTGCTCCTGTAAGCTGCTAGCTGACTAAATTCTGTACACTGCAAAGCAAGTTTGCATTTCCCCAGAGGTGATTGGAAGGGATCTTGCTGAGTTCTCCAGTATTAAAGTTGATGCATATTTTCTTGCATTCAAGTTTTTTTTCAGGATTGCACAAAGGAGGCAGAGTTTAGGAGCAGCTTTATTTTACCTTTTGGAAATCAATGACTTCTTCATTATTTTCAAGATTTTGAGTAGTCAGAATAGCAGATCACTCATCCATTCTCATTAAATGGATTTTCAGGAATGGCTGAAATCCCAGGACCTTATCTACTGAGGATATGTAACAAGTTTATTCTTTTGCTTCCTTGTTCTTTGGCAATGCCTTGTGTCTCTGAATGCCAGGAACACATCAGATGCCCTGAAGATGGTCATGTCAAGCTGTGTTTGTGTGTTTGGGGTAGTTCATTCTTGTATTAGCAAGGCTTCACAAATAAAGCAAAGGCATCTAGGGTGAACTTCACATAAATGCAGCTTCCCAGAAGAATGAGCACTTACATGTAATTGCTTGTAGTTAAATTAGATGGGTGTCTTCACTTTGTAATGTAATACATGCACAGCCTTATCTGATTGTGACATTATGCCCCATATTTCCTTCTGTGAAGCAGTAGCAAATTGAAAGGCAAGGTATTGTCTTGTAACAGTGAATTTTTAATAAATAATCACTGATTCATAGAATGGTTTGGGTTGGAAGGGACTTTAAAGATCATCTAGTTCTAATCTCCCTGTCATGGTCAAGAACACCTTCCACTAAACCAAGGTGCTCAGAGCTCCATCCAACCCGGCCTTGAACACTTCTAGAGATGAAGCATCAATAACTTCTCTGGGTAACCTGTTGCCTCACCACCATCATAGTAAAGAATTTCTCCCAACAACTAATCTAACTTTACTCTCTCTCAATTTGAAGCCATTATCCCTTGTCCTGTCACTAGATGTCCTTGTAAAAAGTCCCTCTCCAGCTCTCTTGTAGGCTCTTTAGGTACTAGAAGGCTGCAATTAGGTCACAGTAAAGTCTTTTATTTTCTAGGCTGAATAAACTCTATTCTCTCAGTCATTCCTCATAAGAGAGGTGCTTCAGCTGTCTGATTGACTTAGTGGCCTCGTCTGGACTCACTCCAGCAGGTCCATGTCCTTCCTGTGCTGGGAGCCCAGAGCTGGATGCAGGATTCCAGGTGGGATCTCACCAGAGCAGAGCAGAGGGGCAGAATCCCCTCCCTCCCCTGCTGCCCACGCTGCTTTGGATGCAGCCCAGGACACATTTGGCTCTCTGGGCTGGGAGTGCCCATGGCTGGGTCATGTCCAGCCTCTCACCCAGCAGCACCCCCAAGTCCTTCTCACAGGGCTGCTCTCCCTCTGCTCATCCCCAGCCTGTGCTGGTACTGGGGCTTGTCCTGACCCAGGTGCAGCACCTTGCACTTGGCCTTGTTAAACCTCATGAGATTCCTGTGGGGTCCTTCTCGAGCTTGTCCAGGTCCCTCTGGATGGCATCTTGTCCTTCAGAAGTGTCAGCTGCACCACTCAGCTTGGTGTCATCTGCAGACTTTATGAAGGTGCACTCGACCCTTTTGTCTATGTCATTAATGAAGGTATTAAATAACACTGGTCCCAGTACAGACCCTTCAGGGATACCACCTGTCATTGATGTCCATTGGGACTCTGAGGTCTTGGCCACTACTCTCTGGACATGACATTCCAACCACTTTCTTAAGTGTCTAGCAGTTCACCCATCAAATCCATCTCTCTCCAATTTACAGAGAAGGATGTTGTGAGGAACCATGTCAAAAGATTTATAGAAGTCCTGATAAATGTTATCTATAGCCCTTCCCTTGTCCACCAATGGAGTCAATGGTGTCACTCTATCATGGAATGCCACTAGGTGTTCAAGACAGGACTTGAAGTTTAAATTCATTTTCCTCCAAATCTCTGGGTTCAAATGTCATGTTTTCCCTGCCACTAGTTGAAAGCTGAAATCCTTATGTACTCCTATGTCCATGAAGCATGGCTTTTAGAAAAGTATAGAGCACTATAAGACTCCAAGAAATCCGTCAGAGCTCATGGCGGCACACCCTGCACGTGGTGGCTTCCACAATGCTGGAGCACATCTTGGCTGGATGCTTAATTGGACTGAGCCCCACTGAGAGTTACTCAGCTCATGAGAGGTGTACCAGCAGCACACAGGGTGACTTGTAGGGAGGCATGATTTGCAAGTGATCCTGCCTGCAGTCAGGCTCCAGGTGTAGCCATCAAGGTCATCCCTGTCCTTCCTGGGGTGCAGAAATCCCACTGGGAAGGGTGTGGAAATGCAGTGATGATGACCCAGTGCACAAGGTTCACAGGTGTTCATTAGAAAGGGGCTGACATGCAACCCTGATCTCTTACTGCGAAACATGAAAGGGAATCATGAATCGTCTTTTGATACTTCTAGCTCTGACTTTTGCATATTGGATTCTGCACATCAAGGAAAACATTGCTGCTGTTTGGATTTACTTTCCAAATCAACATAAAAAATCTGTAAGGCTTTTTCCTGAAGATTATGTTGGCTACACAGTCAAGAAATATCTTTTGTCATGCCTTTTTGCCATAGTTGTGTGATGATAATAACCTGATGATAATTAGATGGACCTTGTGGGCTCTTCAGGACCTGAAGATGACTTCCCAATCCAGGAACGTGACTCTGTCTCTGGGGTATGACTTGTATCTAGCAATATTGTAGGCATGTTCTAAGAAAATACTCCCCATAGGTTTTGAACTAAATTTTGCCTGTGTATAGAGAGGAATGTAATGCTTTTCTCCTGAGTTTAACTATTCCATAATCACATGGTCTCAATGACTTTTTGTGTCTCAGCCTAATTTCGTTGTTGTGAAAGTGCTCATATTTATGTGCCTGAGGAGATAACTAGGCAGGCAAAAACCAAATTCCATGTGTTTGGTTACAACTATTTAGCTCCTGGAGTTAAAGCCCAACTGGCTGTTTTGCATTGTGGTTACAAAATTGAGAAAGGACTGAATTCCCAGGTGCTTGAGATCCTCAGAGTGTATGTACCCAAAACAGCCTTTCCAGAAGTGCTGAGCCTCAAAGCTATGAAGCCATTGTAAGTAATGGTCCACAATACACCGAAATAAAACGTTACTCTGGCAGAATAAAACATGGAATAGTAAAACTTCTGGGCTCACAAACCAGACTAGCATACTGTCCTGAAGACTGCTCAAGGGAAAATACAATTTCAGCTTGAACTTTGAAGTTTACGGAAAGAATGGGTTAGTTTAGGTACTCGAAGGTAATGTTGTGAGGTTTTTTTAATACATATCCAACTTAAGTATCTGTTATTTTATGCATTTCTAACTTTATAGGAGGATTGGGTTATATGAACACCAGAAAGGTACTAACACTTTTTCCATCAGTGTTAATCCTATTACACAGTAAGATGAGCTGGCTATCTGCTATGTTGGACTTGCCAGGAGTGCAGAGCAAATTCTAAGTGCTTTTCTAAGTAATCCTCTCTGTGCTGATAATGTGATTGATATGTTCTGGACTGTTTTGTTTATGAGACACGTATAGTATCAGAAATACAAAAGACTATCAGAGGGAGTGGTAAAATTACCCTGGAATTACAGTCCTTCAAAGTTCTAACAGTAAACGTGACTGCTCATTGCTTCGGAAATGGTTTGGGTGTGATAAAGCTTTATGTGAACATTTTAAGTGCACATAAAAGAATCTAAATTAGGGGGAAAGGGTGCAGCTCCCTCATTTTTTGGCTTAGAGTGTCCAGGACATGATAGGGCATGTCCTGCTATTTTTTTGTACTGATAGTGTGAACTTGAAACTTAGGTCTTCAAAATGAAGGGGAGGGTGGGGCAAGGGGAGGAGGAATGCTTCCAGAGATAAGCAGAAGACATATTTCCAGTGCAACAATTAAACCTGTTGCATGTGATAAATTTAATGTAACCCCAAAAGTTATGACAGTCCATGTGCAGACACTGATCTGAGAGAGGCCAGTAAGTGAACGAGTTGTTACATCCCTCCTTGGCCAGGAGAGCTGATGGTGTCCCTGTTAGAGGGAGCTTGCAGGGAGTCATGGTGAAGCAGACCCAGGCAGCCACTGCTCTTGGGGGCCAGAAGAGAGAAAAAAGTAAGAACTTAATCCAGCTGTGATACACGGGATGTTGGCTGGTTCCTGGAAGGCAGGGATAAAGCCTATCTGCTTTGTAGCTGAGGGGTGTCTGCATTTGCAGCTGCAGCTCTCCCTAGGCAAAGGAGCTGTATTTCTCGTTTCTGAAGGGCTGGGTAGCATTGAGGAGCAGAGATTCTCTTTTTCTTCCTACTGCCCAGCAGACTGCCGCCGCAGCTTTTAGGTGTTGACACTGCGTTTCATCAGCAGGGCAGTTATCACCTGGAGACGCAACATCACAGCCACTCCACATGAGCTCCACCTTAAATCACTCTGAAAGTTGAAGCTGGGGCAGGATATGGCAGCTCCGTGCTAAGCTGGGTATTTTCTGCACGCACATGACAGCATGGCATGCCTTTGGTTTCAGGGTGGAGTTCCGAAGGTGGCTTCTGATCAGTGAAGCCTCTGTACCCTGTAGTCACTGATCTACTAAATAAGTATTCAACAGAGGTCTTTTGGTTTAGTAGGTTAGTTTAAGTAGTAAAGTAGTCAGTAGTAGTAAACTGGTTTAAGCCACTCAAGGTCTGTGTCTGCCGATGACCCCCAGCTTTGCACCTCTCACACCTCTTGCAGTTGAACCAGCAGAGCTCAAATCTGTGACCCCAAAAGCAGATTTCAAGATTTTTGTACTCTCAATATGTGGGTTCACTAGGGAGGAAAGCAAGTCAGGGAGGCTCGTCCTGATGGCAGGTGCAATGTTCCTGCCTCATCTTTTTCACTGAAATGTTTTGCACTTGGATAGCACATACACTGGATTGATTTGGTAGCAAAAAGGACTCCACTTAAAATATGGGCCTGAACCCTCCGGAAAGGCATCTCTTTCCATCTCTCCTGCACAAAACAATAAGTAAATGATCCAAACAAATCCAGGTCCTGCCATTCCAAGCAATTGAAGAAGCAGAGATCAAAAGTTGACTCTGCACTAAAATTACTTTTTTTTTTTTTCCTGAGAACAATTGCAGGAAAAATCTTCCCTTTTGCTATCTAATGGGTTTGAAATCTATTGTACCCATGCAGTGACTGAGCCAATTGTTTAATTTTATTCATCTGTGAACACTTTTCCAAAAATCTGCTTCTTTTCTCAGCTGCAAAACTGATAGGACTGTGTCTAAGGTGACATAACTAAGAAAGTTCTCACAGACAAGTGCTTGCTTTCGTTATTTAGTTTGCAATGGAGTAATTCTAGGTACAATTAGATGTGTTTGTCTTTTTAAAATAGGTGAAATCCACTGCCTTTATCTACTAGCAGAGATTCCAAGCTATTCAGGTAGATCACACAGTGCTCACAGCTAGTTAAGGAAATAAAGATGATTGAAGTGAGAAGCAGATAGAAAAAGCTTAACAACCCCTCCAGGAGGAAGGTGATGCTGGGTGTTTTCAGGAACTTCTGTAAAAGATTCTTTGAAATACTGATCGAGAGGCTAAGTATTACTTCCTGCTCAGTAAGCACCAGTATGAACACAATAATGACTTAGAGAAAAGACCAAATACAGAGGTAGCATCTTCTCTTAACTTTTATTGTGGTGTTAAAACAATTCCAGATAAATTTCCTGTAAAGTAAAAATAAAAATTTTCATATACATAATTTGGAAAAGATGTTTATTGGTTCAGATCTAATAACAGCGTTGACTAATTATATGAGCTATTCATGGATTTGTCAGTTAAATGTTTTTTCCTATAAAAACAGGTAAGGTTTTAGGGAAGCGTGCAGAGAAACAATGTCTGAGCTTCTCACCTAATACTTTGTGTGCAAACTTCGAAATGCACAGAGATATGGGGTCATCCTGAGAAAGGTGTGTATGTTTTACTTCTGAAACAGTGAATTGCAAGCGTCCTGGGAGTTTAAGCATGTTACTTTCCATTACCAGAAAGCTTTAGCAGCAGTGCATTTTTCTCTGTGTGTGGGAGCTCCACACCTGTAGTAATCTGAAAGGAAGCATCATCTCCTCCCTACTCTAGCAAACAGATGCATCAGGCGATGTGGTGCCCGAGGGATTAGCGTCCTGCTATTCATTTGGGCCTTTTTGGAGTGACAGGTAGACTCTGTGCTTTGGCTCTAGAGCTTTGGCAGACATACTCTAGGTATTAGTCACCATACAGCATTGTCAGGATGTCAGATTAAAGCACACCCAACCTCAGATAAAGCCATGTTTCTTTGCTGCCTGTAAGTCCTTCTAGTAGCTCACTTTTTGTCCCAAGATAATAAAAGCATCAATGCTTCTTTTTTTCCTAATTAGTAAAACTATGTTTACAGGACACTGTCAGTCCCTTTCCTTCACAATATCTATTTTATTGTCTGATCAACAATACATGAACTTTCTAACTCTGGGATTTTACAAAAGATGGATTTCCCTGCTAGTTTTCACATATGACAAACCCCTTTTGCTGGTGCCAGTATTAAATGGTGACTGGGTGTAGTTCATTACAATAATAGGGTATTCAGATGGCAGGCACAAAACCAACACGTGCTGATGCCTAGGCTGGGCCAGCACCAAAGAATCAAAATGACAAAATCAAAGTTTCTGTCTGCACACAGTGGTGTTTTAGGAAGGGAAATCTTCTGGCAAGAGTTATTTTGGAGTTTTTGATCATTACTTTTGAAGCCAAACAGATGAAATTATGGATTTCACAGGTGAGCTGTAAAATGAGTGGAAACTGGATGGGCTCAAGTTCAAGGTTCAAGGTGTCAGGTTCAAGGACAGAGAGTAGCTGGGAGACAGCTACATGTGCCATTTCTCAGGGGTTAATACCAGGCCAATGTTTTTAACATCTTTAGCAACAACATAGAAGAGGGGATATAGGGCACTGGGGATTGTTCCACACTGGGAGAGCAGCTGGAGGGGCACACAGCACTTCAGAGGGGCCTCAACAGGCTGCAGAAATGGGGTGCCATGAACCTTCTGGGGCACAGCCTGAGCAAAGGAGGTGTCCTGCCCATGGCTGTGAGAAGTCCAGCAGTGAATGAAGCCCTCTGTCTGGACAGAAAGGCTGCAATCTGGACAGAAAGGCATGTCAGCTGTGAACTTGGTGGCTGACCAGGGCCTGGGTGGTCCTTGAAAGCCAGTGGAGGGAAGTGCCTCTCCACTGCTTGATGGGCAGCATCCCGAATTGGATTCAATCCAAGAGAATTTTTGAGAAAACAGAGATGAAATTATCACACAAGCACGGTGCAGTTCTTGGACATGGTCCAGAGAAATGGTAGGATCTCCATCATTGGAGATAACCTGATCTAGCTTTGTGGTCAGCCATGCTTGGAACAGATTGTTAGAACAGGGACCTCCAAAGATGCCTTCCAGTCTGAATTTTTCTGAGCTCCTTTAACTGCATTACACAGGACTCTTGTAGCAGGCCTAAAGTTGAAATGGAGAATTTCTTTTGACTGAATGCAGTTTCTTGTGCCATGCCCAGGAGACCTGTGCTGGGATTAGGTGGTGATTTACAAACAAGAGACTGTATGTCCTGACAACAGGAGAATGGCAACCAGGACCCAGAACACACTTCTGTCTTGCCTCTTTCTGATACTTCACAAAACCCAAACCAAGGAGAAACGATGCTGAAAGAAAACATAGTGCTGAGGCAGGACTGTCCCCCTGTAGCAACACCTGCATCCTAGGGAATACACAAGACCTGCCCAAAAACCAACTTACCAAGATGTACCTTCAATAGAGGCTCCAGGATACTCAATGAAAAACTTTATACCTGGTGTCCCTCATGCACTGTGCCATCCCAAGTGATTCTGACCAGATTGCTTGGGCATAGACCTCTCTGTGCCTGTGAACACATGTGTGAGAGTGGGTAAGGGAAAATCTGTGAAGGCATAAGGGTGAGAAAACTAGCTTGCTTAAAATTAAAGTGGCTTTCCTAGACCATAAAAGCTGAGGCAGATAAACTGGTTGCAGAGGTGCTGAGAAGACCCACTCCCAAAAAATCACTAAGCACCAGTAAAGGTGAACTAGGGATTCCTGTGTATGCATACAAACATTTTGATAATAAACAGGGAGTCAATGATGTAAAACTTGATTTGCAGCACTTCTCTAACCTGATATGAAACAAACCTGAAACACACATTGTAAGTAGACCTGACCTTCCTTCCTACCAGGAACACACGGAAAATTCTTCTATATAGCTACACAATGTAGCAGAAAATGCTGTATCAGAGCAACATCTGAAAGGAATGAATGTAAAGCACACATGCCAATTTGACAGACGCTGCTGCAGACTGAGTAATCCTGTTGGGCTGCTGATGTATATTTAGCCCTTCAATTAAGAGCAAGTCCTACACTTGGTACTCACATGAGTGAGCCCCAGGGTCATGTAAATAATCCTCAGGATTACTCAGAAATTATTTTTTAAGGCATGATTAACACATGACTGGGAGCTGCAGGCTGTGCACATAGAATCATGGAAACATTCAGGTGGGGAGGCACATCTGAAACTCTTTGTTCCCATTCCCCTTTCCAAGCTCAACTGCATTCAAAACAAAGTCAGCTTGGTCAGCACCTTGACCAGCTAAATTTTGAACATGTTCAGCAGTGGACATCCCACCACCTCTTTTGGCCCTGTCGCAGGGCTGCACCACTGTTGTTTTACTCTTTATGTGCAAACAGAATTTCCCATGCTGCAATGTGTCCCTTTTGTCCCTTATGACAAGGGTAAAAACAAGACTTTTTAAAACAAGACATCCCTATGAACTTCTGAGAGAAGGTTGGTAACTGTCTGTAAGTCAGTGGACATCTGCAGTTAGGGCTTCCCTGAGACATCCCTTCTCCATGCTAACAAAGCCTGATTCCTTCCATCTCTCCTCTCTCCATCAGGTGCACCAGACCCACCTACCATCTCCATGACCTTGCACTGATCTCTCTTCAGTCTGCCAACAAATGATGTCTGCTTTGACCCCTGATGTGTACACAGGAATTGTGGCCACCCTGAGAACACAAAGGTTTTTCTGATGATACTCTAATGCTTCTATGGCTGTATGCACCAGTCTGTTCATACAGACTAGAACTGGTCCCTGCAATGATGGCTCATGTCCCCTCTCATGTGAAAGAGAGAACAGCAGGAGCCCACATGGGAAAGTGCTGCTGTTTGCCATGCAAGGCATTAAACAGCAGGAGTGTGGGCAGTGCAGGACCTTGTGCTTAACTGGTGATGGACATCTGGACTCTGGACAGGTTAGAGAATGATACTTAAGAGCCAGGATTTTATCCTGGCACTTTGGCAGCACCTTTGTCTGACCGCCCCCCCAAGTCAGTACTGAACAAATGTGTAAATAAGCATGCTACTTCTCTGTTACATGTCCCACTCTATCCTTTATTAGTTTGGCTTCATCTCTCTCCACGTCCTGGCCCCGCACCTTTATTTTCTTTTTACTGACAAAATGCTCTTGCATACATTTCTTCAATAGGCATTGACCATGGAAGTCATGATGCGGTGGCTCCAAGTACTGATCAGCTGCACAGAAACCTGTCTGGCTTAGGCAAATGACTATTTGCTTGCAGTATTGCCATTTTCTTTCCAGTACAGGTACAAGCTCCAGATGTTAACTGTTGAGCAATGCTGCAAAATCTGTAGGCCAGATCTTTCCCAAGGAGTGCTCCAGCCAGCCAATAGCACAGTAATCATATCAGGTATGAATTCACACTATCATTTGAGCAGAAGTATACACAGGCTCTCTCTGTGATATTCTGAAATACGTCAGTCCAACTTAATATCTGAGGAATGGAATACACTGAATTGCTGAGAGAGAAAAACAATTGGATTTCAGTTTTTGAAATTTCACTGAAACTGTTAACATGCAGCATAGTCACTGCTCACAAGTTCACTAGCTGGGGTGTGGGTGGTTTTAGCCTATTGCACTGATTTCAGGTGCATTCAATATTTTAAATATTCTCATCACACTGCAGTCATGTCCTCCACCCAGCACAATGCAAAGTTATTTATTCCTGCTGAACGCAGCGTCTTTCAGCCTGTTATGCTCAGGGGATGGTGACCAGACCTCTGTGGAACACTGTGGGGTTGTGCTCCTTCCTGTGGAGCTCTGACAGGACCGGTCCAGGCCTCAGCAGAAATGGTTTGCCCTTCATGGCCACCTTTGCAACTTCCAGCTTAGCCCCATGGCCTCTCAGAGACAGGCAGCTCAAGTTCAAGGCCTAAAATGCCTGCTTCCCCAGCCAGGACAGCCCACAGTCTGACCTTGAGTTAAAAAGTAGATTTTTGCAGATGTCAGCTGTACTTCAGGTGAGAGAACAAGCCTGAAGCAAGGTGTAGGAGTAAGGTCAAGTACACGTAAAAAATATACATATACAAGCATTTCTGATATCTCTGTGTGGTGCTGAGGAGCATGGAGGTGTTGCTGGTTAACCTGGAGCTTACAAGAATCATACAGAAATGAGTGTCAGAAACCCGGGGCTAGCCTGGCTGAACCCCCAGGAATGCTCCAGCATTTGTTCCTTGGCTGTACTTGTTTAGGCAAACCAGACAAAAAGTACCTGATTTAGTCTGAAGAGGGAAGCTGGAGTACAAGGTAAACATGTATGGGCAGCACTCTGGAGCAGCTTGACTTTCAAGTTTTTTGAGAGCAATCATGCCCACAGAGCCAGTAATGAGAAGGAATTTGTTTGCTGAAAGATCTCTGAGGCTCTGTAACTCTTTTGCAGGTGGGGGCATTCAGATGATGAATGAAGCATTTTCTGTCTGGGACAGTAAATATTTAACTGGAAAGTTTAGAAAGATCCATGTTGCTGAGTTTTCAGGACCTTCCCAAAGAAAGTTTCTTTCCTGAAGTCACAAAATGAAAAAAAACCACAGGAAAGAGAACGGAGCCTAGAAAACAGAGAAGCCGGAAGAGTCCCTCTTTGTCCCTCTGTAATGCATTGTAGTCCTGCATTACCTTCTCTGCAGCATGTGCAAGAAACCTGCAGCAACTGCCTCTGACATCCACAACACGCTGCAGAGCATGTCTGCCTCCCTATTCAATTTTATTCAAGCACCCCCCAAATCCCATTTTTCACATGAGATCTACTCACTGAATGTTCAGTGCTCTTCTTTCCTTGGACAATGAAGCAACACAAAATGTGGCCTGCATAAACAAGTGATGAGAAAGGCAAGATTTTTTTACACGAAAATGTCTTTCTCAGGTTTTCCCACTGATTTGTCTGGCAGCATTTGGACATGAGACTGGCATCAGCAACTAACTGGAATTTTTTGGCATGCAGTCTTTAGTGGCCTGGTACCTAGGCTGTGAGGATGAATTAGGGTAGTTTGTTAGAGCATCTTAGCATGGAGAAACCATGGCCTTTGAAGGCCTGATCCATGTGGCAGCGAGAGTTGCCAGTAATTTCAGCAGAAACGAGTTGCTCTCAAGCACCCAAATCAGCGAAATCCTCCTATTCACTAACTAGGGTAGACTTTGTGGTTTATCCCGGAGAAGTAGCTGCAGATAAACAGTCTTAACAGTCCTTCTGTGGTTCAGGAAAAGCTGTGTCTCACATTCTATCCTACTGTGTCACAGACAAAAGCTGTGTGTGCTTAAGGCCACAGCACATTTTGTAGTCAAGCACAGTGGAAAAGAGAAGTCCCTGAGGTCTGCGTGCTCCCCCACTCGAGTCGACTCAAGGGCCTTCACCTCTCCAGCAGGATGCACCCGGTGTTGCCAGTGAAATGCCTGCCTAGCCAGCTATGACAAGGAGGCTTGAATCCACACTTAACCACTCAACAGCTCACGCAAGTGGAGACTGGAAAGAGGATCTGCTGGAGACAGAGTGCTCTTAGGATGGTAGTGCAGCCTGCTGCCCTGAGAGCAGTGTGTCTCTTCAGAGCTAAGCAACAGCAAGAGGAGCTTGAGAAGGACAGGAAAAAAAAGACCAAAGAGATCTACAGGGAGTTTAAGTGGGCTTTTTCAGGGGATTACCACTTCTCTGCAGCATATTTCCATTGATCTTGATGGTGGGATGTTGGCTGGGTGTCTGGGCTGCTTCTTCAGGGTGGTTCACTTTCTTGTTGAAAGTGGTCAGAAGCAATCCTTTTGCACTTGAGTGACCCACAGTGGAAGAGAAGGGTCTTGGGCTTGTTCAGCCTGGAGAGGAGAAGATCAAGGGGGTACCAAGCTGCTGTCATCCAGTCCACTGTCCCACAGGGTTACCTGGGAGAGAGAGAAGCGGACTATTGTTAAGGTCCAAGGGGAAAAGACAAGACACGATAGGCAACAAGGAAACAGCAGGGAAAATTCTCATTGGACATATGGAAAAAAACCTCTTTTTATGAGAGCGGTGTAGGTCTGGGATAGGCACCAGAGAGGTGGTGAGACCTCTGTCCTTGGGAATTCTCCAGACCGACAGAGTAAGGCCCTGGGCAACATGACCTAGCTTTTGTGAGCACTGCTTTGATCAGGTAGTGGGGCTTAAGACCACCACATGTAAACTTTTCTGCAATTCTTCAAGGAACTCCACAGCGATCCTTCTGAGGCATCTCTCCATCCCAGAAGCAGCAACAATATGTGGCACAGGATCCTGTAAGAGGATAGAGGCTGGACCTTGGTGAGGTGTAGGGATGTAGGTATGCACATGCCTCCTGCTGAGAAGGGATGCGCCACACACTCCTCCTTTGCTGTCCTTCCCCTCATCTCCCTGATGACTGTTACGAAGGCCTCAGAAAGCAAAGACAAAACTTTCATCACAGGTGTCTCATGGCCATATGTTAAAAAATTATGTCATGCATGCTAGTGGTGTTTGATTTCTATATAGCAAACCCTGTCACATCACTGATCTTTGGAGGAACAGCCACAACACAGCAGCCAAAACAGCCTTAGAGCTCAGCTGCTGGTGATTTCTCCATGCTCTGCACAGGTGAGAAGAGGCATGAAGAGACAGAGAAACAAGGGCTTCTGCAGAGCAGGAAAGGCAGCAGTGAAGTTGCTGAGCATGGCTCAGCTGGAAGTTTCCATTGACTTGGAAATGATCCGCTGAGCTTGCAGCAAGATGCTGCTATGGGCTGCATATGGAATGAAAATCAGGAAACCTAGGCAGGTTTTCTCTGCTGCAGACAGCACAGGTAGAAGCTCTTGTTGAAGCTAACTGGCTGAATATGAAACCTTGTGGTAGGTGTATGCTTCCGTTCTTTTACTGTTTAATAAGGCCTTGAGCCCACAGACTATTTCAGAGCAGAGATGGCCTCCTCCTGGGCTTATGTGGTGTGAGAGGCACTAGCAGAGGGGCCTGGCTTTCCTTGCCTCCTCAAGAAGGAACTGGGTGCATTCCTTTTCCCTGGAAGAGAAACCCAGGTGGGAAAAAGATAAGGCTTTAGCCAGCGATGGCATTGCTGTACGCCTCTGAAAGGATAGAGGTAAACAGACAAGTGAGAGATCAAGCATGGCTGGAATAATCAAGGTAGGCTCTGGAGTCTTACAGACATGGTCTGGAGGTAATGAGGGCTGTCACTGGCAGCATATTTCTCAATTTTGTCTTTCATGACTGTGAGTCACCAGCAAGCTGGAGGAACAGCTCAGGCAAGGATCCCCCCACGCAGAATTGTGTGTGAGCCATCCCTGTGAAACTGCAGAGCACAGCACCATTGGGATGTCATCTGGCAGTACCTAGTTGCAGCTAGCTCAGTACACTGAGAAGTGGCTCTCCATGAGCATGAAAGGGTGATTTCGAGCTTCACTGGAAGACCTTTATTTTATTTTATTTTATTTAGTCGTTAAACTTTTCCAACTGTAAATGGTTTTTAACAAATTCTGCACAAAATTTCTCAACTATTTTTAACAAAAAACCCCACACCTGAAGTTTACCACCTTTCAACAAAGGATTTGCCATTTTTGAGAGGAACTTCCCTCCCAACAAAGTGATGGATTGCTCCCCCTCTGCCTGAGCCTTTCCTAGACCTCTCTAAACGTCTGTTCCACACCTTTTCCTTGGGAGGGAAGCCAGGCAAAGTTGCAGGATGTTAAGTTGAAACATGTTCTGATCTCAGCCCCATGAGACAGAAACTGGAGGGAAGGAGTTTGAGAATCATTTTGTGGTTTCCTGGGGGCAGCAGACATAGGTGATACAACACTGGAGGAGAATGGGCATCTGAAGAACTTGCCAGTGAGGCTCACAACATGATCTCTTGCAGCAGAGTCTGTCCTAGCCCAGTGCCTTGCTTGGGTATCTGGAGCACCCAGCAGCTGGCATCTCTTGCTTGCAACACCACCAACAAAAATCAGATTTTAGGACTGTTGATGTTATTCTGGCTTCAGTCTCAGAGATATTAAACTCAAAAGTCTTTATGGCGCCATGTCCCACAAAAGACAAAGGTAGTGGACAACAGAGAGACAGGACACAATGAGTAACAAGTCGTCTCCTGAAGTGTAGTAACTCCAAGCTCTCCTCACCTGTTTTCCCAAAGTCCTTGGGGCTGGATGCTGTCTTATCCCAGGCTGCTGCTCTGGCTGGTCACCGCAGACTTGCTGCCAGTTTCTTTTTGTCAGCTCTCCCGGTACAGTGGCACACACACACACAGAGTAATCCTTGCTGCTACAAAGTGTGTATCAAACAGATGGTTCCGCTTCTTTCGTTTTTTAGATTTAGGGAGTTTGTACCCAAGGCATATTTAGGGGTGATGACCCACCTACAGTACATTAGCTGTCTTTCACTTTTGTCTGGTGTCACAAGCACAAGCTGCCTTCCGCTCCCCAGGATTTCTCCCCTCACAACCAAAGCGCATCAGAAATTATGATGACAAGCTAAATGCACTGCATGTGTTTGAGGCCTGCCCACAAGCTCCTTTCTCTTCTCTCCAGCAAATGTCATCTGAGCTTTTGGGCCTCTCTGTTTCTAGAGCCCAGAGAGCCTTTGCCAACCATCCTTATGTAAATGGAAAATTTATGCACACACCCCCATGCATGTGCAGTCATCCCTTCTGCTTGCTGACATACTCTCTGTCAGACATCTCAGTTTTTCCAGTCAAGGCCTCTGTTTCCAAATGCAAACTTTTCTGGACAAATTTTGAGGACTCTTGTGCCTATCTATTAAATCCAGAGCTAACAAAGTGGAGCTTGGCACCAGTCTTGTGCCAATCTCCTAAGTGCTATAAGCCCACTGATTTAGGACCTCCCTCTCAAACTGAACTCCATTACTGTTCACCCTTAAGATGGCAGCATAGGGACTGTGTCCATGCACTGCAACACAGCCTCCTTTCACACAAAACTGTCTTAGCATTAAAGAAACTGTAAGCCATAACTAAGTTTCAGTACTGCACTTTTCATCTCATCACCTGACATGGTTGTCAAATTGGGCTAACTCTGTTAAGAAGATTCTATTTGATATCTCTTCCATCACAATGCATGGCATTTTACTCACATAAACAAAGCCAAGCAACTGCTATCTGAGCTTATCCCCACAGCATACTCCTCAGAGAGGCATGGGTTCCCCATCCTTTGAAAAGAAACTGCAGGAACTACAGATAGTGCAGTGAAGGTGGCCAGGAGATCACATATGAAAAACCTACAACAACCCCAATGACACATGGGCTGCCCCGAAAGTCCTGAAACATCTTGACTGTGTAAGAGAGCCTAGGCTGGAGGAAGCAGCACTAAGTTTCATCTCCTTTCTGCTTGGATCCCATCTGAAATGTGTAGCAGCCATGCAGAAATCAGGGAAATGTGACTAACACTAACTTACACCCATGAGTGATCCTGGTTTCTCATCAGTCCTGCCCAAACTTCAGCTAAAGGCGCAATGTAAATAGGAGGATGATAATTACAGCAGCCAAATGACTTTGCCAGTCCACTTAATCTCATTTTAGGTGCCTAGTAAGTTTCCCTTGAATATGTCTGATCTACTTGTCACATGGATTAAAAAGCAAGCAACTGATAAAAAATAACTCTGCGGAAAGTTCTTTTTCTGACTATTCCTGACACAGATCCAGCAGACATCTGTTCTTGGTGCACTGCTCAAAGTAAAGTAGCCAAAGATCTAGGTAGGAGAAGATGCTGTTTCTTGTGAAGTTTACAGCTGATGGAAGCACAAGTGGACTGGTACCTACGCAAACACACTGTGTTGTGCCACACTTCCCACACATGGAGGATGCACTACTGTCAGCAATTTTTGGAGAGTGGGGACTCACTGAAATGCATAAGAAGGATTCAGTGAAATCACTTCAGCCCACAGGCAAGCCATGGGAGTGCGTGTTCTTCTTGAGCAGCTCTAAATGAAGAGAGTATCACGGATGGACTCTTCATTACAGATAGACCAGCCCACTTGTAACAACAGTACAGTGGTGGTGAGATTACGATCAGAAACTGCATCCCTCCACACTTTGAAGGAATTAGCAATTAAAGAGTTTTTAAAGAACAATTTTTACAACACCCTACCTGAGAGATGGTGCACCCATCTCACACTGCTTCTCCTGAACTCTTTTCTCCCTATGGAGAGAACATTTATTCTCAGCATGCAAATGCCTAGGGAGGGCAAGTCTCTGACTGTGCATGGCAGCAAGTGAGCCAGACTATTTCACTTCACCTGGACCAAAAGGAAACCTTCCTCTTCCTTTCAGAGAGTTGTGGTTTTTTTTCACTAATTAAAAAACCCAAACCAAAACCAAAACCAAACAAACCCAAAAACAAACAAACAAACAACAAAAAACCCAAACCAAAACCAGCTCAGGGTCAGTTTCAAACTGAAAGCTTCTCATGAAACAAGAAAGCAAAGGAATTCCTTTGGGAAACATCAAAAAGTGTTGTTTCCACTTTCAGGAACTTTTACTCCCCTCTTTTCAATTAAAGCCATTTGTCAGTTTGGATGAAATTCAAGAAATAATTAATTTTCCACCAAAGCACACCTTTTACAGTCCAAAGCATGCACCTGGAAACTCCAGCAGCAGTGTGGACCCTGCTTGTCGGGCATTGTGGTGCTCCTGGTGCAGCGAGGGGGCTGGTTTTGAGCATCACTGTATGTGCAGCTAAATGGACCAGTTTTGACTGTGGTACAGGATTACCAAACCCAACTGCTTCAGCTAGAGCACACCCTTCAGAAAGAGGCAGTCTGAATACTAAGGCTACATAATTAAATTACTGATGAACTAGTAACCAAGATCCATAGTCTGAGTGCTATACATTTTTGAAACAGACTTCTGTTTCAAAAATGTAAGAAACCTCTAAGTAAACAGTGCAGAGCTGTTATCAGATTTGGAGATGTGTAACTCTGAGGAATTGTTTCACTTGTGTGCAAAGGCTGTAACAAGTCACTTAAGCCTCAAGTGCCAGAGCCAAATCTGGGTAGCACTTACCAGCAAAGTGAAGGTCCCACCAACACTGGCACTGGTGTTTGACATGGTAGCTTCCCTCCAAATATGCCAGGCTATGGATCCCCACCCATCTCACGAGACAAGAATATGAGGACACCAGAAGCATGCATCGTACCTGCTCAGTGGCTCCTGGACAAGGACTGCACAGGAGCCCAGCCAGGTCCCAGGGCTGTCTCTGACACCCATTTTTTGTGGTAGCTGGTGTCCAGGGCTTGTGCTCACTGTGGGCAGATGAAATTAAAAACCTCTGTCTCCAGGATCCTTTATGAAGTCTGTTGAGCTGAGAGCATGGATTCCAATAGCTGGGCATCCCCTACGTGCATCATTTCCCTTGTGGCCAGGGACTTGGAGAGATGCTCTGTTCCAGTGAAGATTGTTTAACATGAGTACCAGACTCATTACTAGGATTTTCTCAGTCCCCAGACCAAAAAAAAAAAAATCAATTTTCCTTTGATGGCAGAATCATAGGCATACTATAAGCAACCTCCTATGAGTATTGGTGGAATTATAAAAGAAGATAAGTGGAATGGACATGACAATCAGTAGCTTTTTGAAATAAAGCAGGGGGAAGGAACAACCCTGTTTTCCTCCTAAGGCCTTGTTTCACTTTTAATTTGGCATATTCAACTCCTGGATAGATATATTGACAATACTGATGACGCTTGTGATTAATTATTAATACAACCCTTAAGAGGCTGAGCTGTGAGATGAGACATCCTATCCAGGGTACAAACACAGAACATGAATATGGGACAAGCACAGAGCACAAGGAGCTGGAAAGAAAGGAGCAAGATAGCTTTGCTCATTTGGTAAGTCTAAATAATTGTCTGCTGGTTTTCACAGGTACTTCAGAAGGGAACACTTTAAAGAGAAAATTTAGGAGAAAGTTAAGGAGAAAATTGAGAAACAGTGATAACCTGTGAATAAAGCATTGAGAAAGGGAAATTATGTTTAACCAGTGGAATGGATGGAGATATCGAAAATGTTTATTTCTTCTTTTCAAATGCAACTCCCAACAGGAAACCTTTTCTCAGGTTAATGCAGTCAGACATTTTAGAGTCAGTACAGGAAAACTATGTTCACAGTTGTGGGCATGTCTGTGGGAAGATCCTGCAAGGCTGGCTGGTTGCTTTTCAGGGGTAGGACTTTAATTTTATACCTTGTGAAAATCACGAATTTGATTGAAGCCAAAATTCACAGATGGGAGGGAAAAAGACAGCAGTCTGCTCTTGAGGGAGGATTATTCTGTCACACAGGACACAATAGAGACCTCTTCTATACTACTTTAACAAGTTTTGCTTCATGCTGGCATTCCTGCTTCAGAAAGGCACTGTCATGGGAAACGGATTCTGCCTGGAGACCAGATATTGTTCAGGATATCCCTTCCACCTCCGCGTGCTATTCAGCATTAACACAGCCGTAAGCAAAGCCCTGAGACTATTGAAATTTCTTTCTTCATCTCCCCCTTTCTCTTTGACAAATGTGTGACAAGATGCAATTGTTTGAAAGCCCAGTGATGGAGAAAACAGAGAGCGAAGCCTTCAGACGTGCCTCAGTGATTTAGAAGCCTTCCCCCAAGACTTGTGAAAAAGGTCACGGGAGGTCTTCCATAGGGTTCAGCTTCCCAGCAGGGCTCTAGATGCCAATGTAAAGGCACTTAAATTCCTTTAACAGCTGACCCCTTTGTGGATGTTCCCACCTAGGATTATCCTGGCTCTTAGGCAGAAGAATAGCCCTTAGCCAACTAATGGATCACAGGCCCTTCCCTTTGAATATCTGCAGTTTGTGTTGGGTAATCGCCCATCCTGCCAGCAGGAAGTTGTTTCTTCATTTAAATGACAAAAGCTTTTGAACGATGAAGATAAGAGTTCTTCTGATGAATCATGGGCAGGGCTGGTTTGGGAAATATTGTTTCATGCTACCCAGAAGTTACTCAGCAGCTTGCTGGCAGTGTAGCCTGAGCACAGCAGACGAAGCTCAGGCGCTGATCTGTGCATACATTCCCCTGCCAAAGCCCAGCCCAGCCCCAAACCAGGCCTTTTCCCCTGCAAGCTGCTGGGGCACATGGTGCCTGAGGGACTCTTGGTGTGAGCAGACATGTGGACCCAGCTTCTGCTGGGCAATGGAGAACTCCAGGAACGTGTGTGCGTTGGAAACTCCCATGGATACCAACCCTCTCTCCAGGGTGCTCGTACCCTGCCTCCCAAAGGGAGAGCACTCTCCCTCCTAAACCGAGCACTCCTAAACCCCATGCACTGGGCTCCCCATGCTGACTCTTTCTCTGCCCACGGACAACCCTTTCCCACTGTCCACCCTTTACAGAGCAATTCTTGCTCCTCCAGGCTACATGTTGCCCTCTTAGTGGGAGGGCATAAGGAGGTGGTGTCAGACCCCTTCCATTAAGACTAAGCTATTTAAAGATCAGTGGGCCAGAAAGAGGGACCAAGGGTCAGCATCACTGCTCAGAGAAGTATTTACATATTTCATGCACTGGTGGTTTCGTTTACAGAACTCCAGAAGTCCCCTGAGCAAGCCAGGCACAATAGGTCTCTTCTGGCAGGGGCAGCTGTGACTGCCAGGTGACCCCCTCAGAGCCCTGTGCTATTTTGGCTGTGACTGGAGGAGGCAGGAGCTCCTCCAGGCCCAGAGCAGCACACAGTACAGCCCACGGTGGGGTGGTCTGGCTCCTCTGCAGTGGACACTAGCTCTGCCTGGTCAGAAGGATGATGCTGGCCAATCCAGAAGAGCCACTACTGTACTCCTCCAGCCACTTCAGGGACTGAGCACCTGCCACCAGTGCCACTGTGATCTGTGAGTGCACAGAGCAGTGCTAGCTGCTGTCCCCCATGCCTGCTAAATGGTAGGAGCTGAACTGTTGCTGGACTCATCCTTACCCGTAGGAGTGTGCATTTCATGGTGCTGCTGCTAATCTGGTCACCCCCTGTGCCCTGGGTCCATGTAGACCCCAGAAGCCACACGGCCTGCCATCAATCCCAGCCACCCACAAGGCCAGAAGCCCTGGAAACCCAAGTCTCTTCCTGTCCTTGATCCTGCAGGTATGGGGGGGAGATGTCTGTGGGCTGCAGGTGCCAGGCACCCCCAGTGAACTTGCTCTGAGCACTGGGAGCAGGTGCTCTTTCCCACCTCAGCTCCAGGACTTCAAGTAGTGGTAGCATGCTCTCCACCAGCCCAAGAGCTGCCCTGCACCATAATACAGGGTATGGCTGCCTGGGAGAAGTGGCGTGCCTACAAGCTCCATGTGCTTCCATCACTGGACCAAGAGAGTTATTTGAGCAGCAGACATATATCCCAAGTCCTTCCATAAACTTCTGCACCAAATCTCCTACTCTGACTCAGAATAAAACCAGAAAGAAATGTCTGTCTTTCTGTGGCCTTTTTCCCTAAGTGACCTCTCCTGAAAGCCCTCTAGGCTTCCAAAACAAACAAAGGAAAAAAAAAAATCAAAGAAATGGAATATGATGAAAACCAAAAAAATGGAGAAGGACCTCAGGCACCATTTAGGAAAGTACTGTGTCTTCCTTCGGCACTGTGCCATCTATGCTTAGTGCCTAGAAGGCTGGGAAAGGTTCTGGGAGAAAAGTCCGCTGTGCAGGAACATTTTAAGGGCCTGAGTGGTAATGAGTCAGTGGTGAGGTTTGGATTCAGATGTGTCCTACCTAGTACCTGCCCAGTGTGCCAGACCTTCTAGGGGAAAGACAAGGAACGCCATTATCCCTGGTTCATGGAAAGGAAACAGGAGCTGAGAAGGAATATGTGCTTGGGATAATGCCAGGAATTGGCTGAGGGTCTTGGGTGAAAATCTACAGGTTTCAGTCTCCTTGGGACATAAGATGCGGGAGATGGAATACTGTTCATCTCAATCCCAGAGCCATTGCTGCTCTGTTGGTTTGCAAGGGAGGGAAGATAGGGTGAAAAGGGAAGGTGTGCCATGCTTTTAAAGCCATGCTTTTGATGCAGAACCTTTTCTTAATGGTACAGGAATGAGGGCAGAGTAAAAGAACAATGATGTGCCCTGGAACACCTGTCTGAGGCCTCTGGGGGCCATCTCATTCCATTGCTCCAGCCTCTCTGTGGCTGTGCCCCCAGCCCTATCAGGCTTTGTTCTGTTCTCTTTGGCAGTGCTTGGCGTGCCTGGGGCTGTAAGGGGGCAGCACAGTCCAGCTGCTCCGGTCACCAGCAGGTCCCAGGGCCACTTGTGCTGGTTGGTACTCCAAATTCATAGAATCACAGACGGTGTCAGGTTGGAAAGGACCACATGGTCCAACCTCACTGCTCAAGGGCCAGGGTCATCCCAGAGCACACGGCTGTGTGCAGCAACTTATGTCTGTATTTCAAGGAAGGGAGAACCACACTGTTTCTTCTATCTACCCATAACAGAAATGGCATTCCCTGAGTCTGCTGTGGCTTTTCCATCGTGCCCTCAGAGCTTCCTTCCTTCTTTCCCTTCCTACGTCCTTAACAGGTTTACCTGCTCCCCAGGTCTTTGTAGTGCAAAAGGACTGCAGGTGGACTTACACAAATCATGAGCCAGATGTGCAGCTTTCCATCTCACAGGGTCTCTAAACTATTAGCAGGGATTTTGCCTTGGTTTAGCTTGACAGACAGGAGCTGGGCAGCTGAGAGATCTCATATAGCTGCATCAAGCAGGAGTACAAGGAAGCTCTGAGCTTTAGGGTCCAGCATATTTAATGCTGGACTACTTCCTAAGTCTCTGCTCCATGGTGCAGAACCAGCTGTCTGCTGGGTTAGCCACAGGCAAAGCTGGGTGCTACCAGGAATGTGCTGAACTACCCATAAGAGGGGAGGATCCTCAGTCATTGCAGGGGGGGTCTGGTAGCCCCTCCAGACAAGGAGAAGGAAAAAACCCAAAGCAGCAGCTGGCAGAAAAGATATTGCTGTGTAGCTGCATGAGGCCAAATGCCTTCACCTAGTGCACACAGCTCCCACCCCTGCAAGGAGGTTGAGCAATAACCTGGCAGGAATTTGATCAGGAGTTAAGTCCCAGTTACCAAATACAGGTTGCATGGGGCCAGCATGTGGGCACAAACCCTCTTTATGCTCTGTTTGCCCTCGTTCTGGCTCTGACCCTGCCATGAGCTCATTGGAAAACAGCTTTGTGCACAGCAGCCGCATGAGATACGAGATATGAGATACGCTTCCCTCCACACCCAGCCCTGACCCTGGAGACTCTGCAGGGCTGAAACACTCCTCACTCGGTGGAGACGCGAAGCAGCACCATCTGACTGACACCTGGTGCTAGAGGAAGGCTCAGGACCAGAAAGACAGCTGTGGTCAATCTCTGAAGCAAACAATGTGGGGAGAGGCTGAACTCTGTGAAACAATCAGTTGGGATGAGCGTCATATGTGGACTGAGTTTTATTTTGGATTTGCCAGCTGGCCTTAGAACAGCAACATGGTCTAACATGGCTTTCCTGGCCACAGTTATATTCTCTTTGCCCAAGGGGTGTTGTAGGAAAGGGCACACAGCAGCACACACCTCCTGATGCCACACTGATAAGGGCACTGGTGGCTCCAGAGCTAGGTCAGCATCTATACTGACAGCTGTGCCAAGCAGCTGGGTGTAAGGGAGGGGAGAGAATCCCCAAGCCCCAGACTGTTGCAGAAAAAACCCATTTCCCCATAACCACTGCCCAGCTCGCTCTGTAGTGGCAGAGGACCGTGGTGCCACAGAAACTGGCAGAATGTTCTGGGAGATGAGTCCAAGCCTGCCAACAGTGCCCTCACCTGAGGTCTTTTGCTCTTGGGGCATGCTGCTTCCATCCCAGCCATGCAGCATGCAAGGCCACTGTTCCAGTCCGGGTTCTCCATGACCCCCAGCCTCGGACAAAGGGGCCATGGCGCTGTCGGAGCTGCCACAAACTCACCCTGTTTTTCAGGCTGTATCAGACCGAGGGTTTCAGGTTGCACCGGGAGGACATTCCTCAGGCACCACATTCCTTGCAGGGCTAATCCTCGGGAGAATGCGCCGGCATGCACAGCAGCCCCAAGCTGGCTGGCCCAGCTGAGCCTGCGCTGGCCCCAGCCCCAGCAGGCCCTGGGCAGGCTTGCAGCAAGGCTCCAGCAAGCCTTGTCCCGTTGGCTGCTGCCAAAGACCCTTCTGCAGTTCAGATCTGCCCTCAGCGAAGTCTGAAGAGCAGCAGGACACAAAGTGGCACTGCCAAAGCCCTGCCACAGTGAGCATTTCCCTGCCTGCCGGGCATAAGCACCCAGAGGTCTAGCAGGCCTCAGCTGGTCTGTCCATAAAGGTCAGCTGGTTTTCCCCCACCCTGGCTTGTAGAACAGGACCTCCGTCTATTGAAAGGTGGCCACACTTCTGCCAATGTTCTGGGCATTTCAGAAATATCTTCCTTTAAAACTTAGTCATTATCCTCATCTAAGTACAACTCTCCTGCAAGTGTCACATCTCTACTAACGAGTGGGAGAGGCTGGGATGGAAAAGTGACTCCCCTGTGACTCCCTGAGGCTTTAGCTTTTTGCTGTAACCACACCAACGCCATTTTTATTTTATGAGGTGAAATGTTTTTATTAATAATGGAAAAACTACTTTCTCTAATCCACGCTCTGGAGGTGAGCTCTCTTGAGATACAGGTCCACAATCTGGTGTATGTGTCTTCATAGAAACCAGGTGAAGAAAGCAAGCTAAAGTAACTAAAAGACTTGTGAAAGGATGCAGGGGAAAATTATTTCTATGTCTACTATACCTTCTAGAAATCCAACCTTCCTTTTCTGGGCCCAGTTATTTAGGCTGTGCTTGTGCTTTCACCCTGACTACTCTACTGTCCTTGCTAGAGAAATCTGGTGGAAAATTACCTTAAACCCTTGTCAAAATTCCAGTGCTTCTCTGTTTGGACTTGGCCAGTGTAATTCTGGCTAAAAAATGCAGAAAATATTTCAAAGTCCAACTTTAAAAGGACAGCCATTGCTTTATTTGTGTTTAATTAAAAATAATAATGAAATAATAGTAATTGTTTTCCAGACCCATGGTAATTAGCAATCCAATTTACAGGTCCCATGGGAAAGTGCCTCAGTTTTTACAACTAGTGTGCTTGAATATTGACTTGCTCTAGACATTGCCAAGGTTTTGAGTTCAGCAATTTTTTGGGAGGGGGTTTCCAGCTTTGACTTTGTAGGAGTTTAACTGTTGTGCTCCAAACCACAGAGTTTTACTACAGCCTCCATTTCCCTTTGTTTTACCTGAACTTCTCATCTTGCTCTGCAAATCCTATGCCAGAATGAGTCATTCCTGCAGGATTAGCTCTGATTTTTCAACTCCTCTCTCAGTGTTGCCCAGACTAGTTCTGAGGAGAAAAAACTGACACGCCCCATTCAGAATGTGTAAGAAGTGAATGAAAGAAATTACCTTTAGTGCTCAGCTATTTGCACTGAACCAGCAAGAGCCACCCCGTCTCTCCACCGCAGCCGAGCCCTCAGCATGGCACAGCACCGCTGACAGCACTGGGCTGGCAGCTCCAGCACCGGTACCCTCCCTCCTTTGGGTTATTCCCCCTTGCCGCTGTGGTCCACGCAGGGATGTTGGTTCGCTCCACACCCCAGAGGGGGTGTCCCGAAAATGACCTACGAGGGCCCCCAGGAGGGGATGGGGGCACCAAGTGCTGCCCATGGGGTGCCCTGCCCTGGTTGTTCTCGCTGAGCATCAGGGAGGCTGCGCTGAGCCCAGCGGCGATCTCCCGCTTTAGGGTGGAGGTACCTTCCGGAGGCCCCCTCTTTCTGCTGACTGCAGAGGTCAGTCCCGTACCTCCTGTGTTTTGTCCAGACCAGAGTCTTCTGCTCACTTACTGGAAGTAGATCTTAGCCCGTCCCTGCCCTCAGACCTTTTCTTATGTTCACATCTAAATAAACACTTCTTACAGGAAGAAACAGTGTTTTAAAAAATTATTTTCACATTTAATTTTCCACCTTCTCACTTCTTCTCTGTTTTTTAAAGTAATAAATGCACTCTCTGTTGTGGTTTAACCCCGGCCAGCAACGGAGTCCCCCACAGCTGCTCACTCACTCCCCCCGGTGGGACGGGGGGGAGAACTGGAAGAGCAAAACCAAGAAAACTGAGATAGAGACGGTTTAATAGGTAAAGCAAAAGCCACACACACAGGCAGAGCAAAACAAGGAATTAATTCACCGTTTCCCACGGGCAGGCAGGTGTTCAGCCATCTCCAGGACAGCAGGGCCCCATCACGCCTCACGGTGACTTGAGCAGACAAACGCCATTGCTCCGAACCTCCCCCCGCCTCCTCCTTCTTCCCCCGGCTTTTTCGGCTGAGCATGACACCATATGCTGTGGGATATCCCTTGGGTCAGTTGGGATCAGATATCCAGGCTACATCCCCTCCCAACTCCGTGTGCACCCCCAGCCCCCTCTCTGGTCCGGTGAGAAACAGCAAAGGCCTGGGCTCTGTGTAAGCCCTGCTCAGCAGCAACAAAAACATTCCTGTGTTACCAAGACTTATTTCAGCACAAATCCAAAACACAGCCCCATATTAGCTACCACTGAAAAAATTAACTCGATCCCAATCAAAACCAGGCCACTCTCACACAGCAAATATTGCATTGTCTCACAGCAAAATAAAGGGGCAGGAATCTCAAAGGTCTGAAAATTATGCCACTCTGCTTGCCTTTCCAGGTCTAAAACATGAAGTGATCCTGGAAGTGATTGTTAAATCACTTGGAAGTTCTGTTTTCTGATAATGCTCCAGCACGGTCGGCAAATCTGTGATTTGCATATGAATACCCAAACTGCATAAGCAAAATTATCAGAGCCAGCTGGAAGAAAGAAAACCTGAGCACCTGGCTTTTTTTAAAGTCTTTTGCTTGTGTTCTCAGATCACTTTCCTGTGTCATTGACAGGACTTGAGCTGATTTGACAGAAACTCCTGGAAATCGTATTTTTACCGCAGGAACAGAGAGAACTGCAGAAATGACAAGGTCTCTTCTCTAACAAAAACTTAAAGCATGGTTATACCCCAAGTTAGATCAGCTTGTTCAAGTAAAATTGTAAAAATTTTAAAAAGCCCGACAGACAGAAATCCCACCATCTCTTTGGGAAACTTGTCCCATGGCACAGGTTTCACAAGAGAAATACGGACTGGTGACAGAACAAGTAAGACCAGACTGTCCAAAATCAGAAAGAGATTGCTGAAACTTTTTGCTGTCCCCGAAAATACATGCAGTGCACTGCCTATTTTTATTAGCAGCACAAAACTTAAAAACACTTATTTCTCTCCAGATTACCACGACCTACACACTTTTGGTTAGAGGTATTGCCTCAGGCAAACGCTGGGCAGATGCTTATCTAGTGCAAATCCCCACAGATCTGTTAACTTCAGCAGGATGCCAGCTATTCACTGCCTTTTCGGCATTGTTAAAAAAAAAAAACAAAAAAAACCCCAACAACTTGAATTTGATAAATAACCCATTTTCTCATCTGGGGAGAGACTTTTTTTTTTTTTTACAGGCTCAAGCAAAACTCCAGCAGATTTCGGAAGGTACTTGTAAATAGGGCATTACTTGGTAATTACCATGGTGATTGCTAAAGGGTCAGAGAGAGGCAGTGAGAACAAAGGGGCCTAGGGAAAAAAAAACAGGGGCTCTTTGTAAAAGTATTCAGATTTTGTCCGCCAGCGCCAATAAGCTCGAACTATCCCCACTTTACACTTTGTTTTTTAAATGAAGACTATTTACATCCCTCAGGCATGGAATTACAGCGGGGTAGCACTGGGTCCTACCGATCCCCCATGAGCATCAACCCCCGACAGCTGAATGGCAGCGGTACTCACAGCTCACCCCACTGCCAGGCGTGGTTTAACATCCAGCGGTGCACTGTGCATCGCTCGGGCACACGCACGCACACAATGCTGCAGCTTTTGTGCCTTTTTAACTGCAATTTTTCTTTCCTCGATCAGTGCTTGACACACACTGCCCAGCCTGGGCATCCACCTGGCAGCGCCCAAGGCCGGGAAAGAGCCCAGAGAGGCTACTCCCAGCTTTAACTGGGAGCTATTCTCAAGCTGGGGGTTTTGCCTCCAGCCGCAGCCCCACGCCATGGCTGTGCCTTTGTCTCTCCCTGCCATCCCTGCTGCAGGCTCTGACCCGATGCCTTTGCTCCCCTGCTCTGCCCCTGACCTGCTTTGTCGCTAAGGGCTTCCCCAGAAAACCCCGAAGATGAGTCAGAAACTTAGCACACAAAAGAGCTGGGTGCCTGAACCTACCTACTGAAACATCTTCTTTTTGTTGATTAAGTGGAGTCACGCAAAGCGTGCTAAAAGCTGCAGTTTCCAGGGAAGGGCAAAAAGTGTTTTGTTTAATAATGCTCAGCAATACAGTTTATTCAGTGATTTACCTTGGTTTAAAAAAAAAAAAAAGAAACAAAAAAGCACCTTTTCGTTGTCTGTGTAGAGCAGTCCCTAGAAAGCTGTGACATTACTTTTCACTTTTTTCTTGCTTGTGCCGAAGTGATGCTGAGATTCCAGACCAAGACCCAGAGGAGACAAAACTTAGGTGAGCTTTTTTCTGTCTACCCGCACAAGATTCTCTCCCCCCAAAAAAAACCTCCTGACTAGTGTTCCAGCAAAGGCTCTTCATATTCTTCCAGCTCCACCCCCAACCCTTTCTCTCCACATTCCTTGCTTTTCCACGGTACTTCTCCTCCTCTTTCCCCTCCTTCATGTGTTTCCAGTCTCACCCCACTGCTCCCATCTACTAGCTCCCAACACCTTTGCTCCCCTTAATCTCCCTCCTTGGCTGATGCACTGTCTGTGACCACGAGCAAAATGCTCTGCAAGGACCACAGTGCAGAGCATGCCTTGGGACAGGGAGTTAAATTACTAAATTATAGGGCATCACCACTGCAATTTGTTGCAGTTTTAAATATCCATATTTGGGTGAAACAACACAAAGAACACGAAGAATTCACCTCTTAACTCTACAGTTTGGCCAGAATGACCTGTCCCCGCTCCATCCCATGGTTAAGTGTGAGTTAGAAAAAGCCAGTGTTCAGGACAATATGGTTCTGTCTGCAACAAAGAAAAAAGAAAAGAAATAATACTTCTTTCCACATAGCTTATTGAAGTCAAGCAGGATATTTGCAAAGAGATTTTGTTTGCAATATGGCAATTAATTTAAAAATTATACTTAAATAATTAAGTCCCAGCTTCCAAAGCAACCAATTAATAATTCCCTCTAAACTGCTGTATTCTATAATTTTCTATCAAGCATGAGGTTTCACTAGTAGCTGATAAGAGGGCTGAATTACTATTCCGGCAAATAGTAATTTGTCTTAAAAAAATTTGCCATCAGGTAACACTTTCTGTCCACAAGCCTCAGGGTCTTTCTGACCCTGTGAGCCCTCAGCAGGAACTTCTGTCAGACACCAGTGACACCTGTTGTGAGCCAGCAGAGCAGACCCGTCCCAGCAGGGTACCTGGGAAATACTGAGTAGGAAATGTGCACCCTGTCAGAGATTCAACCTCTCAAAACTGTTGAATGACTGCCCAAATAGGGCATTTGATAGGCAAAATGGAAAGAACTTATTTCCATTCCAACAGTGTCTGACGGCTATTCAAAGATACCCATCCGGAAGATTTTCATGAGGTGCTGAAATTCACAGGCTTCAGGGGAGCAAGAGCCATGCAAACTTCCTAACACCTGCACACCAAAAAAAATCCCCCAAAAAGCATAGCAAGTGATTTTCAGCTTATAGAAGAGCCTGACTCTGCTTTGCATGTTTCCAGAAAAAGACAGCTCCTCCTCTTTGAAGCATCTGACACATCTGCACTACTCCCAGTGTTATCTTGGTGGTGCAAAGGCAAGAATGGGCAGCTTATTATCTTGGAAACCAACTCTAAATTCTCCTTCGGCAGGAGAACAAATGAATGTGTCATGGCCCATCCAGCTCAGGCTGCATCCACACTGTCTCCACCAAGAAAGTGGCTGCTCCTTGCTGCCCACATCACATGTGGTGTTTTCTATCGCTTCATTTTGTGGCCCCATGTCTTAGCTAAATGAGGCTCTCACTGCCAGTGCACACAGCAAGTTCCCATGTTTAACTGTTTAGGAGGGCTGGCACAGACCTCGGTTTGCCTGACAAGCTGTACTCCTCAGGAAACCCAGTACAGAGTGTAACTCCCTTGCTGCAGGAGTCACTCCTGGCCCACTCCCAGCCCCATGCATGGCATTCCCCGGAGCCTCTGCAGCAGGGCCCCAGCTGGGACTGGCACACAGGGCACTGCTGCCCCAGGGCACCACTTGCACCTTTCCTTTGCTGGGCTTCCCAAGCTTTCCAGCAGTCCCATGCTCCCATTTGTGGTCCCTCTAGGTTGGGGCCTTGCCTCTCCCTGTGTCAGCCACTCCCTCTAGTTCAGCGCTACCATCACCCCAGAGCACCAATCCTGCACATCTCCCATGCTGTATGGCCAGCCCTTTTGCCATTACACTGCTCACAGTGAATTCCGAAGTGGGGCAGTGTCCCAAAAGAATGGTCAGACGTGGTGTTCTGCTCTGAGGGAGCCTGCCCTGCCCACCTGCACCTGCCCCAGTTGCAGCTCACCCGCTGCAGGTCCTGCTTCCCTCCAAGAGCCAGGGGAGCTGCTAGACTGTCAGGCATGCTCAGTGCCCTGCCCGGGCAGAACCATGCTGGATGGAGGCCAAGGCTGCCCATGGCTCTTGCACCAATTTCTGGCCAGAGACGTGGCCTATTTTAAAGCCACCATGATGTTTTGTTTTTTTCTACAGAAGAATGACCACAACAGCTAACTCAAGTCTCCCACACAAACCTGGCTATATCTGTGTAATTCTCTCTGTGTAAAGCAACTCTTTCCCCCCTGCAGCCCCAAGTCCCATAGAAAACTCAACAAAGGGATGAGAAGCTGTAGTACTTTGGAAAAACAGCACCGATACTGAACAACCAGGCCACTGACTGAAACTTTGCCCCCACTAGACAAGGCAAGTGACCAGCTGGTGAAAACATGCAGTATCCTTGTAGTATGTTGTTTTCCAGCCTCTCTTCTGCCACGTGGTCATACTCCATGTCCAGCTGCACATCAGTTCTCCCTCAGAGATTTTGCCTCGGTCCCCACACCACAATCTAGCTACAAAGTGTTTCCAAAATCCATGCAATCACTTCCCTGTTCTTGTCTCACACCAACTCCAGTTAGGTGCAAGATATCTTAAGCTCAGTCACTCTGGGTATTTCTTTGTGGAATGTGCTCTGAAAGTGCGTGAACTATGTCATGACATCACCTGTCTTACTCCAAAAGGCTCAGGCTTATGGTTCCCACTCAGATCTTAACCACAAGCTGCAAGTAGGGTTAAGCTCCTTGTCACGAAGTATCGTGAGGTGTCTGGCTGTGATGCTCTCCACACTTCTAACTGCAAGGTCGTGGCATGAATCACAGCCAATAAAAACACCAAACTTGCCATTCCATGACAGGTACAGCTGATCTTGGGGTGTGCCATGGGTATGTGCTCTCACTTGATTTGCATTCAGCCAATATGATCCGGGATTTTGATTTTGCCAGACCCTTAACTTGGAGCACATTAAATACAGCCCTGCTGTTCCTGGGACACAGAGGCAAAACTTTTCCTCGCCTCAGAGAGGAATTCTGATGTAGAAACAAAACTGTGAATGTGCTGCACATGAATGGGCTGTCCACTCATTTACTGTCCACTTCCCTTTGTTTGGTTGAGGTGGAAGAAGCAGCTCAGGTCATAGGACTAAGGAGAGCAGGGTGTCCCTGTAGTCTACCCCTGAGGGAGCTCAGTGGTGTGGTTTGTAACATGGCAGCTGCGTGGGGGGTGAACTGGATCCTTTTCCATAGGTGGAAACTGCTCCTGTAGATCCAAGCAGATGGGATTTTGGTTGGGGTAATTCCCTAGCAGCTACCAGTGCTAACAAACTCCATTCTTGAGAGGCCAAGGCACAGTGCCCTTGTGCAGGGTACAACACTGCAGTGCAGTGGTCTCACAATCAATGACTGCTTTGCCCAGCTGAACACTGCAGACCTTAGTGTCGGCAGGATCTGAGCTGAGAAGTTTAGACAGAAAAAATGGTAACTCTAAACTTTGTCCCAGAGACCAAAAGAAAGTTCAAGTGATAGATTTTGTATGGGTAATACTATGTAGATATCATGCATTTTTGATTGTATTATGAGCTCCGTTTTGAACAGGTTTAATCAATGCATGGTGTTTTCCGTCTTACTCAGTCTTGTCCCTCCTGCAGCATGATAGAATCAAAAGAGAAAACAATTCTTCACAAACACAAACTGTTCTGCTCCAGCAACAGGCACCACTTGAGTTACAGATGGAGGAGATCTGCAGTCTAAGGTCCAAGTGGGTGAGTTGGAGTTTCACGTTCTCCATAGCTCCCTCCTCATGGGGACTGGTACTCAAAAGAGACACCAATGCTTAAAAAGGGACATACTCCTGCTCCCAAAGTAGAGACTTAAAGGTGTTTTTAAATAAGTTTTTAAACAAGTTTATAAGCTTGAGAGTTGTCTCCAGGGCACCATGTTATACAACTCCCACTTCACTCACAAATACTGGCACCACAGTTTAAGCTGTGTGATGTGGACAGGAGAAAGGACAAGAGCCAGCACATGCTGTTTGGGTATCCATTTCAGTCTGCTTTGGGCTCTGCCAAGGAAAGTGCTTACTTGGGAAAGGATTTTCATCACCAGCAGGGAGGGCAAAAGCAGCTGTTCAGCACACCATCCCTCCTCAGCACACACCTCCTTCATTCCCCATCCTCTACAAGTGCAAAGCGAAGCACGATCTGACTTTGCCCTCTGGAGGCATGGAATTGGCATGGCACAGAGAGACACAGCCCCAGAGGTGACTGAACTACAGCACTGCCTTTTGGAACATCTGATAGGAAAATCCATTCCCAGCTGCAGCTTCCCAAAAGCCAGAAGGCAGAGCATCACTGGTGGGGCAGCTTCATACTGAAGGAGTTGGGTTTTGATTGTACAGGGTAAACTACCCTAGTCTGCTGTGCACTTCAAGAATGTGGGTGCTGGTACAGGAGTTTGATTTTTTCTCTTGACAGAAGCTCTGTGCTCTGAGCAGCATGTGATTTGAAATACTGCTCAGTGTCTGCATCCAGCTACTGGGCACACTACATGCACATGTGGGTCCACAGCAAGTGCCACTTCATGGTTTATTCTGCTAGCTCCATAGGACTTTTTGCTATCTCCCAGATTGCTGGGAAGCCACGGAGATAAACAGGTGGCCGGTGACTTCTGGGTCCCTTATTTAGCTGGAAAGCAGGGCTGGGGTTTGTTTGCTGCATGGAAATGGATCCTCTCTCTCTCTGTCTCTCTCCCTCTCTCTGTCTCTCTCTCTCTCTCTCTGTTACACACAGACATGCTCACACAGATACACGGACCACACACCAGATTTTTCTCCAAGCAGATAAACAGCTCAACAACTCTGTTGGACACTTCCAAGCAAGCTGTGTTTCACTAGGATAAACAGCTCTTACCTCCCCTTTCTCCCTTAAAAATCATTTGTGTAATGCCCAAGAGGGCTTTGGAAAAGCTGCTCCTACAAAGATAGACTCAGCAGTGCACTTGTGACTTGAGTTCTGGAAGAACTGTCAGGAGACACCAGGACATGGGCAGGATCAGGTGCACAGCTGTGCACAGCACCTGCATACCTGTGCATATCCACCTCTCTGCACACACATATGCCTGCATCTGTTTCTTGCCTACATGCCCACATGCAGGCCTCGGGTCCAGCCACATACCTGTGTGTGCTGGCATCTTTTTGTACACACACCTGCCTGTCAGTGCACACCCACAAACTCTCACTCACGTCCTCACCCCCACACCAGTGCCCTTGCACACCCACGTACCCGTGCACACGCACCCTTCCATGCACACACGTGCCAGTGCACACCTGCACTCACTTTCCATCTCACCTTTAGGACGTCCTGCCATCTCCTTTATATCCTGGCTTGCAGGGAACATCATGCCAGCAGGTGAGGAGGCTGTGCTGTCCCCAGGCCTGTGGGTATTTGTCACAGGGGTTCAAGTCCTGGGCAAGCATTCCTCACCAGCTGGCACACTCAGCTGGGGTCTAACCCTCAGCCCCAAGAATCTGAGCAAACATGAGGGAGCTGGCAGGTATGTCCCAGCATTAGCCTGTGGAGAGGCTGGCATCCTTCCTGGTTGGGTTATGGACCCGTGGGGTCCTGTGGCATAAGGATCAGAGACAAGCAGGTCAGCTCAAGTGTAAACCAGGGGCATGGGAGCCCTGTGCCAAATCGCTGCTGGGTACCAGCTATGAGGGCCCCAGCCTCAGTGCATTCTACATAGCAGCTCGGCACACAAACCTCGTAGCCTAAGCCCTCACTTACTATGTCTCCCCACGCAGATCTGTCACCGGGTGTTTTTTTCCAGGCTAATTTGTTTCGACAGCTTGATTTCCGCAAAGAAGCGTGTGGCTCCCTGGGCAACATTGCCCGGGGCCGACTGTCCCGCGCGGACCGGCAGCATCCCCTCCGACAGCGGCGGCCGCTCATCGCTGCCGCCCCCCCCCGCCG
>VXAX01000095.1:461184-498430 GCA_013399835.1 Leptocoma aspasia | reverse complement strand
CCCCGCCGCCCCCCGCCGACCTGCCCCCGGCACCCGCTGCCGCCTCCTGCGCCTTCGCCAGCGCCTTCCCCGCGCAGGGCTGCGCCTCCGCCGCCCTGCCCCACACCTACGCCCCGCTGCCCACCGCTCCCGGGCCCTACGCGCCCGGGGGCCACGGGCCACTGTACGCGCCGTCGGGGCGCATCGTGCTGCCCGCCTCTTCGCCCGGCCCCCCTGCGCTCTACGGCCGCCGCTCCCCCGCGCCCTACCCGCCGCTGCCCCACGCCTACGGCGCCGGAGGGCAGCTGGGTGCCGCCGAGCCCGCTCCGCGGCACGGCACCTACCCTGGAGGCCCCGACAGGTTCGTCCCGGCGCTCTGACCCATCCCGGAGAGGCCCGATAGCGCGGACCGGAGCCCGGGAGACGGCGGACTGCGGCGGTCCCGGCTGGTCCCGGCGCTGCCCGGGAAGATGCGGAAGAACCTTGGACTGCACCTACACATTCTGCCATCTGCCCAGCCTTCCTGGCGAGGAGTGTCACAGTCAGCTCTGGGGACCTGGGGTGCCCTGTCCAGCCCTGTCCGCTCTCGGCAGAAAAGTCCCAAGTGCTTGGATGGGGCAAGCAGTCTCTTCCTCTTCTACTGTCTTTCCTGGGGCAGGTGCTCAAAGCTTTGAGCTTGAGCTCAAAGCTCAAGCTCCCACCCTCTCGGCATACCCAGCCGGGCCCCTTCTGGTCTACCCTGGAAGATTTCACGTTTAAAATTCTCTCTGCTGTTGATGATATTTTTTCTAAAGGTTTAAATGTCTGTTGGTGAGGTGAAGGAGGGAGGCAGAAGCAAAGATTCCCTGGCCTCGTGCAGGCAAAGCTGTAAAAGCAGAATGTGTGGCACCGATGTGGTGGCGTGTCCCAGATGGCTATTGCTTTAGCCCCAGGCTTTACACTAGCAGTGTGGCCAAGGCTGGAGAAGGTTTGGATGCCAGGGCTGCAGAAAACCGCATCAAGTCACATCCTTCCAGGTGTTGTGCTCTATGCTGCAGGGGTGGGAACAGTGGTGGGATTGGAACTACAAAAATTTCTACCATGAGCATGCCCAGCCCCTGGGAAAAAGGACACAGGGAGGCTGTGGGACCTCTGCCCTTGGAGGTCTTTCCAACTTGATTGGACGGAGCCTGATCTGCCTCTGAAGTTGTAGCCAACATTGAATTTGGACTTGTTTTGAGTGGAGACCTGATCCTGAGGTCTGCGGAGGTACTTACAGCCTAAATTACTTTGATCTGAAGATCAGCCCAGCTCTGTCTGTAGCCTAGAGAAATTGGCATATATAGGAGAAAACTTCTGTTTCTGGAACACATGAGGCAGGATACAGTGCCTTTTCATCTTCAGTTGCTCCACTTTCAAGCCTTCCTGGGATGGAACAGAGTCTGGAGGAAGATGTGTAGAGGGAACAACTAATAGGAATGTCTGTGAGACAAAAGCTTGAAACTAGATCCATGGGGAAGATCAAGCATACCCCTCCCAACAGATCGCACTACCCTGGAAAGGGGTCTGGAGCAGTAGTGGATACCCAGGGCTCTACTTGGGGCTGTGGGTGTAGAGGGAGCCGACATAGCCCTGCTCCCATGTCTTCTTATACGGCTCCTTTTTCCCCATGGAGGTGGGGAACCTGTGTATCCAGGGCCAGGAGGAGGTTGGTGAGAAGATCCTGCGGTGTGGTGGGGCCTTGTGTGGGGACAGGAAATGAGAAAGTGCAGCCAGAGCCTCAACAGGAGCTTTGGAAGAACAGACAGGGTGCGCATACACCAGAGTCTCTCTCACCAGAGAAGGGTATAGATCATAGTATAACTCAGGTTGGAAAAGATCTTGGGAAATTTCTGTTCCAATCTGGTACCCAAATCAGGGTCAGCTATGACTCAGACCAGGCTACATAGGCTCAGCCCTACATAGTTGAGTCTTCATCACCTCCAAGAATGGAGACAGCACAGTCTCCTTGAGCAACGTGGCTGTCCTTATGGGGGAGGTTTCTCCTTGTACCCTCCATTTAGCACTTCTCTAGTCTTATTTAATTTTATTGTCTCTTGTCCTATTTCTGTGGTTTGCTGCAAAGAGTTTTTGATCCTGTGAAGACACCTGTACCTTCTGCTCTGCATTTTTCAGATTAGGTCCTCAGCAGGATGAAATTTGTGTAGAGGCAGCTTCCTTGCTTTCTGTGGATGCTGCTGTCCACATATCCAAGTGGGGCATGAGAGAAGAAATGGAGTGGAGCAGGAAGGTGGTTGGGTGTCCTCACAGCACAGCTTGGTGGAGAAGAGTAAAGCAGTCTGCAGTAGGTGGGCAGGAGAAGTTGTACGTCTGCCTTCCGCGGGGCAGGGACGTAGGAGATGAGTTTTGGATTCAAGGGTTCAGAGTGCCAGAGATGGCATGCGGTGAGGCAGCTTCTGGGCTGGGAGGCTGAGACTGACCTGATAGCACTGCCCTGTGTCCATGTAGACCTCCCTGTGGCACCACAGGAAGCTGCTGTCGTTACACGGAGCTGGGGAGGCTGCTCCATGTATGGAGCCAATGGGGGGCGGGCACAGACAGCAAGTGTAAGCACCACTCAACTCCCTGGTGTGCTGAGGTCAGTCCGATTTTTCCTTTCCTACCCTTTCAGAAGAGGAAATTGTATCTTCCTTGTTCTTCCTGGTCCTAGCACATCCAGAAGCTGCCACCATCCTGGAAAGAGCTGTCTCAGCCGGGGGCAGGTCTCCCCAGCAGCTGTGCTAACCCCTCTCCCAGCTCTCGCTTCACCATCTGGAAGTGGATCTATACACCTTGCTGTGCCAGCTCCTAGTATTTTTGATAGCTGCTGGCTCTGCTTTCATTGCCTGCAAAGACTGGACTGTGTCACTTTGACAGCAAGCCATGCCAACCTCTTGCTCATTTGGGGGTAGCTGGGAGAAGAACTGTCCTGCCTTTTAATGCCTTTCTTTCCTTCCTGTAGAAGCACTTATCAATGTGGATCAAAGATAATTTTCATAGAATCATAGCAATGCTGAGTTGGAACAGACTCGTCAGGATCATCAAGCCCAGCTCCTGTACCTGCACAGGACACCCCAATAATCATACCATGTGCCTGGAAGATAGTCCAAGTGCTTCTTGAACTCTGTCAGGCTTGGTGCTTGCTCCCTGGGGAGCCTGTTCCAGTGCTTAGCCACCATCTGGGGTGATATCCAACCTAAACCTCATTCCCTTCAAGGGATGGAATCCCATGGATCCCTTCATGCCTCCATGAATCTTGTCATTGGTCACGAGAGTGAAGAGCTTGGATGTCTTCTGGCCCTTGTTTCCTCTCATTTTGTTCTTTGCTTCAGCCCTCGTGCCAGTTTAGAGTTCAGTCTGAAAAAAGGTGACCAATGATGATACAGGTTTTGAGGAAGATGCTTCTGAGCTCAGATAGCATCTGTAGGCACTTCAAACTGTAGGCAGCAAAACTCAGTGTCTGAAGGACAAGCCTGACAGATCTTGGTGACTTAGAATGCACAGATTGGGTAGGTTCAGTTGTGTGTTATTTGCAGAGAAGGTCTAGATGCTTGTTCTTGTTTCTCTCCAGATGTTTTATACCTACAAACTAGGGAAACTGGGCATATCTAGAAGGTAAATTTTTTGCAGCAGGTACAGTGATGAGCTTGCTGCATTAAGAACCTGAGACATGGTCAAAAACTGATTAAACTTTGGTCACAAACAGCTAGAAACCTGGGGCAGAACTGTGAAGAGCTACATTCAAGGGACTCTGTATATCTGTGTGGGGTCTGTGCTTCGAGGTTTTTGAGGCAAAACCAGACAAAGCTATACCTGCCCTTTGCTAGTGCTGGGAGTGCTCCAACCTCCCACTTGCAGCAGGCCTGAAGACTCCAGCAATCCCTTCCCACCAGCACTGCTGTGGTTTTGTGACTATCCCAACCTCTCCGAGCTGTCATGTAGGCTCAGGTGCCAAGGGTGCGCTGGACACTGTGTGTCTGCCCAGGCTGTGCCCTGTGGTGCTGAGATGTGCTGCCCCTGTGCCCACTTGTGACATGGGACTGCCTGACCACTGACAGAGGAAGATACACTTGTCGTGTCCTTGGGGAGCCGTGGGGTTGGGTCTCTCTGTGAGGATATGGGGATATGCCAAGGGGATATGTTAGACAGTTGGATCTCAGTGTATGCTTGTGCCATGGGGATATGTTAAAAATGTGGATCTCAATGTGGTTTTGTCTGGCACATTGCTTGTAATTCTCAGGCACCACCAAGAATAAGAAAAAAAATTTGATTTCTGTAAGTTTTATTGTAAATATCTGAGAGCCTTCCCTTTAGCAAAGTTAGTCTAAGCTTCAAACTACTCTTTCGATTTCTGTCAGAAGAGTCCAATAAATCTGGATTGTAAACCTGTAGAAAACTCTTAAATGTGAGCACTGATAGAGGAGAGAGGGCCTTGAAAGTGCTCATTCCTCAAAGGACAGAGCCTCTCGGTTCCTCTTCTGCCCAAGTTCTGGTATAGTCAGGCCCTGAGCAGACTTTGAGAAAGAAGTGGTCTGTACAGCTTAGGAGAACATTATATTCTGTATTGGAGATATTTTTTTTTTGTATTTACTCTTCTACTTCACTTGAAATGGAAATAAATCTTTGTCTTGTTTGTAGTGGAGTGTCTCTGAGTTTACTCTTTCAAGCCTTCCCTGTACTCCTGAGAGTGGGAGACATACAGAGCAAGATGCGTGGCATGTGCTGCTCATTGCTTTTCCCCCTGTCTTACCTTGGCTTTTTTTCGTCTGCTGGGTTGCTGAAGACATCAGATGGAAGGAGGAGGTACAGGTCAGCAAGGCCAGGCCACAGGTGACTATCAAACCTCCACAACCCCTTGAGTCACCAGTCTGCTTTGAGGCTCTCCTGTCAGGCCACAAGCATGCCCCAGACATCAATGCATGAAGCTCCATCCCAGCCACGTGTCTCTGCTAGAAAAAGGAACAGGTAGGGAAGGTTACTACCTGTGAGAGGAGCAGGAGCTCAGAGATGGGCACAGGAATCGTGTTTGGCATTAATTACTCTCTGATTGCTCCAACATGGAGCTGGGCCAGCTAGAGGAGGTGTTACCACTGGAAACATTATGTTGCCTATCCTGTGGCAGCAGCACCAGAAATGCTTGGTCTTGCCTCCTGCACCCCAGGCCAGGTAGTGTTTTTGGCTGCAGAGATGGAGTTCCCGCAGCCGCAGGCTGACACTGTTCACCTTATGCAATGGCAACATCTGTGGGAACAGTTCATCAAGCAATAACCATAGCTAACGGGGCGTGTAACAGGCCTTCAGGGGCAACTCCACACCTCAGGATGATGAACTGGCTTGCACTGGGTAAGATGATGGTAGATGTTGCCTCTTCTCCTGCTGAAAGGGTGGTGACTGACTTCCTGAGGGTGTTTGCGGGATAGTGAATTCTGCAGCTGTTGCCCTGTCAACAGCCCAAGCTGCCTGGAGAGTGTGATGAATGAGGGGGGAACAGGTAGTTTAATCTGCCAAGTTACCAAAGAGCACATAGGAAAGTCTTCTTCAATAGCTTTGACTTCCAAGTATGATTTATCTGCCTTTGAAAGTGACAAGAAGTGGCTCAAATCTATGAGAAAGAGTAGGCAGGGGAGGCCCCTGGCATTTGGCTAGGAGGGAGTACCTTGGAGGGAGTCCAGAGCTTTGTGAGTTGTGATTGGAGGGCACTCTATGCAGCTGGAGTTGGGCTTTAGCTGTATCCATGATCTAGAGCTGCCATGTTAGTGACCAGTGAGGGCATCCCACTCATGCAGCACCTGGAACTGAACTAATGTGAGCACAGGAAGGCTGGTGGGGGTCTGACTTTACAGAGTCTGGTGTAGGAGAATACAGTGGCCCATGTTGGCACAAAGAACAACTTTACACCCTTGTCTTGGTGTAAGGCTGAAGCCCCTCTCTAGACAGCAGAGCTGATTTCTTATCCCAGACCAGTTGAAATGTATGTCTTCTCATGTCCAAGGTCAAGAAGTTGAGGTGGGAGATGGTGCCATGTGCTATACCTGGAAGCTGGTGTTATTTTTGGGAGTTACTTTTGGATGTGGTGCAGTCATCCAACCCCTCTTTGTGTGGGCAGGCTTAGGGGGAGGGAAGCCCGGGTCAGGGCTGCCAGACTGAACTCTCAGTGCTTCTGCAGCATTGGAACACAGGTGCAGCTGGCCAACATGAAGTACTCTGGCCACACTGCTTGGGCTAAGAGGAAAAGAGGCTGCACCCTAGCCTCTTCTGATGACTGGAAAGTTAATGGAGCTGTTGTATGCTCAGGGCCACATGTCTGGCTGAAAATGGCTGTGGAGAGGAAGCAGGAATATCAACTGTGGGCTGGTGCAGAAGAGCTTACTGACCTCACTGCTATCCCTTCTCTGATGCCAGGAAGCTAAGATTCACTAGCTATTTAAGAATTTGGAAAGCTGTTGTCTGATGTGAACTACACAAAGAGATCTTAATTGCTTATGGAACAGCTTCTGACCTTTTTTGTTCAGTGTCAGCACCAGAACTCTTGGTCTGATCACTGACACAGCTTGCTTGGTGCATGAACCACTCTGAGTCTATTATCCCTGTGGCTGGCTCTTGCAAGGACTACATCTGCATCTCAAATTGACCTCTTCCACTTGGGACAATGTGCTCATGAATCCAGGCTGTCAGCTTCTGAGGTTAACAAACGATGTCTGAGGCCTTGTATCACTTCTACAGCCCTATGTTTTAGCACATAGGCTGTCATCAGGCTCACTGGAGTGCTGGCCTGAGAACTGGCCAATTAAGTAGTGGCTCCCTAGCCACTCTTCCTGTGTTCTTAGGTTTATGGCTGCAAGAATAGCGGGGGAGGAAGACTTACAGGGTATCAGCATTGTAAGGTCTTCAACAGGAGGACCATGGTGTTCTCAGAGGTTTCCTTCTCTTCATCAGGAGGCACATACTGATGGTGATGGTGTCTTCCTTCTCCATCTTTGGGTACACATTTGAGTTTATTTCTGTATGTGTATTCTTTTTCAGTAGCTCTCAAATTGTTTTGGTGGTTTGATTTGTGTGTGTGTGTGTGTGTGTGTGTGTGTGTGTGTTGGTTTTTATTTGTTTGTTTGTTTGTTTTTTGTTCTTCTTGTTTTCTCTAAAATTACCTTTACTTGAATAACATGGGCATGCATTTCTGCAGCAATGAGTGACTGACCACTGCAATAGACTTGGACCCTGGAGTTACAGACTGGTGTTGCCCTGGAGTTACAGACAGATCAGGCCACACAGAATAAATGCCTAACTGAGAAGTGCCATCCTGTCATGGTGTGAGAGGCCATGCCTGGGTCTTGTTGTTGATGTCAGTGGCTTTTTCATGGAGGAAGCAGAGGATGATTCAGAGCTTTGACATTTATGCAGGAAACATTTGTTAAAAAAATAAAAAAGTTTTCCTTCTTGGGTAATTTCTTTTGTATTTTGTTTTCATGGAGGTTTTCTCCACCCTTCCCTTCTAGATGAAGTGCAAAAGAAAAGCTCTCTCTAAGCAACCAGGGAAAATGGTTTCATGCCTTCCCACTTAAGTGGATATAAGATACAGTATCTTTCTGCCACAACCGGAGCTGAACTTAAATCCAGGAAGACCTTACACAGCTGGGGAGACCTCATAGCACCTTCCACTGTCTAAAGGAGGCCCATAGGAAAACTGGAGAGGGACTTTTGACAAGAGCCGTGTGCTAGGACAAAGGGCAATGACTTCAAAGTGAAGAAAAGTAAATTTAGATCAGGTATTTGGAAGAAATTCCCGTGAGGGTGGTGAGGCACAGGCACAGGTTGCCCAGAGGAGCTACGGATGCCCCATCCCTGGACGTGTTCAAAGCCAGGCTGGATGAGTCTGCGAACAATCAGGGGGGAAAAGAGATGATCTTTAAGGTCCTTTTCAACCCAAACTTTCCGGTGCTGCCGCTAGGGAGCACTGCCGGCCGCGCCGGGCGGGACGGAGCGAGGAGCGCCGCTGGAAAAGTGGATCGGCCGGTTTGGGTTCCTGTGAGCCAGCGGACGCTCGTCCTTGCCCAGAGCGCGATGCTGAGCTCCAAAGGCGCACATAGGAATTGCGCCTTCAGCCCTCCATCCCAGTTTGGACGAGCAAGCAGCCGTGCCCAGGGACACGTGGTTAATACTGCACCCAAGCTCCGTTTTAGCGCTTTTGTGAGCTCCCAGGGAGATGGTCTGTAGAGGAGAGAGTTGATCAAAGCGTCATTATTAAGGCTGCAAAGCACAGGTCACACTGTTTACCATGCAAGCTATATCCTGGTTTCTTTGTGTTTTCTGTGTCCTGTCAGTGAAAACCTCAGGCTGTCTGAGGGAGACACAGGCAACAGTTCCTGCTCAGCACCCCAAGTCCATCTGGATGGACAGAATTTCAGGCAGTGGGCTTACATAAATGGCCATTCCCCCTGCCTTAAGTGAGCCCACAGGAGGAATACTGGATCCAGTTAGGGTAACCCAGAGCAAGAAAGTAATTCTTATACTGGAGCTCAGCTGAGGCCATCAAGGCAGGGAGCTGGTGCCAAGGACAGGCGGAAGGAATCAGGGCTGTTCTAATGGAGAGTAGGTGAGCATGGAGTCTACCTTGCAGTCTGAAAGAGGGTCACAGAGAAGATGGAGCTGGGGTCTTCTCTGAAGTACACTAAGATGGAGAAAGAGGTAAGGAGCTAAAGCTGTGCTGAGGGAAAGCCTGGTGGGTCAAAAAGGAAAAACATTCTTTCCTTGAAATGGGGCAGCCCTGGGATGAGGACAAGAGGGGAATGATCCCATGTCTTGGAGAAGGTCAGCAGTTGATTGGAGAAAGCCCAAAGCAGTCTGGTCAGACTTAGCCATGCTCTGAGTAGGGGTTGTATTCCAGATCTCCAGAAATCTCTCCTCACTTAACTTTTTCTACAGCTGTATGATTTCCTGGTGGAACGAAGAGTCAGGCCAGGTGGTGGGGCACTGATGAGCCTAGCTGGACACACAGCTCTGGTCTGTGGCCACTCTGGCAGCATTAGAGAGGTATTTATTTAAGTAGTGAACACAGGATGGGAAGGAGCAGAGCTAACAAGCTCTGAGCAGGAAGCGGTGGCCAAAGAGGGAGTGGGTATTTGCTGTCTCCAGGATTTACTGCTTAAAGTCAATATTAGTAAGTTAATTGGCAAATTTTTCTTATCGCTGCAAGACCAGGCACTTATGGGGTGGAATGGCTTTCACTGACGTGTGGTGGCCTCTGGCTCTAAGTTGCCTACTTCTTTCTGCTGAGGCTTAGCTACGACTTCACTTCTGCTAAGGACAGGAAGATCCTTCTGGTTCAAAGCATCATCTGTGAGCAACAGCCTGCCACAGATCACCCCTGACCTTCAGCAAATGTTGGGCACCCTGTATATTAAGAGTAATTTGAGAAGTGAGAAGCCAGGGTGCACAAACCAAACAACTTCCCTTGTCCCATAGAACTGGAAGCATGTTTCCTGAAAGGATATTGAAAGGTAATCAGCATGGACAGAGGAGAGTCTGGTTCTCCAGGGTATGACGTTAGGTTTCCTCTCCTTAGCTGTCATGTCATGGCTGTCAGCACTCAGGATGGCTTCCCATGCTCTGCAGGAGAGGGGGTCAGGACCTGAAGCCCTGAGAAAGGCTTACCGGAGCATGTTCAGTCCAGCCCCGTCGACATTAACCAATATTCTGCTGAATCTCACTACAGAGGAGACAACTACAGTGCTTGTGTCCACCATGTACCACAACATGCCTTCATCTGTGTGCCTCAAGGAGCAGGTCAGAGCATCCTGGAAGAGCCTCAGGCAGCTCTGCCAGTTTACACCACAGCAAGGATCACTGTGGCAGGCACTCACCTGGCTGCCTGTGCTGGCCTCATAGCTCAGAAGCTATTTCCCTGCACCCATGTCCCTCTCTTTGCCAGTAAGAAGGCTGCAGTCAATTAAAAGTCTCTGGCCTCTCCCACAATTCCCCTTCGTGTCAGACCCAGACGATAGCTGTCATCCAGAGGGTGAAAATTTACTTTGTTGGACTCTCTGTCAATGGCCCTGGGTAAAGACATCTGTCTTGGACTCAGGAAAGAGGGAAGAGAGGGAGAAGGTGATTTGTTGCACCTGCAAAACAGCAGCCTCCCTATCCTAGATACAGCTGCCTTGGCCAGCCTGTCCCCATTCAGCTCCATTCAGGCAGCAGAACCTACCTCAGGGGTACACATGGACCACCACGAGTCCAGCTTCATGTCTGAACCCCATCTGTATAAGCGAGAGCTCTGTTTTGTGTCCTCTCAACAGAGAAAGAATCAGTGCATAGTGAGTTAAAGTGTTGATTAGGAGGGCTTTATCTTTCTCTTGTTTAGTTTGTGATAAGATTTGTTGTTTGCAGGCACACCTTTTTTGCTGTCTGCCAAAGAAGACAGAGTAAGAGCAGCTCTAAGAGAGAATGTGCAGTACCTGGGATGACTCCAGGACTTCCTAGCCACCAAAGGCATCTCCACAGAGATGGACAGAGATGCTTGCTCTGGTTCCTGCACATCTCTGCCCTCAGGGAGCTCCCCCAGCCCTTCCAGTGCAAGGATTAATACTGCTGCCCATGTGTGTCTCAAGAGTGAGTTCACCCCATGTTCATGGACACCTCACTCTGCCAGGCCTTCACCATCTCCTACAGCTCCACTTCACAATGGAGAAGGTGGAATGCAGTTGTTCTGTGCCCTCCTTGATTGATGTGAGCTGTAAGATGAGTCTAAAGCCCCCCAGAAGCTTCTTCTCCCCAAAATCTAACGGGCTCTGGAAGCCAGGAGAGTCTAAATGTCTGCAGATGTGGAGTGGGCAGCATGGCTGATTCCCCCTCCCAGTCAGCGCTACAGAGGGTTGGAGAGCAGGGATTTCACTGGCTCTTGCTGGTGTCTGCCATGGCACATGTGGGGTCCACCAGGTGGAAAGGGTCTCCTGGCCCGCCTGGCAGCAGCCACAGCCCAGCCCTTCTGCAGCACGGTGTGGGCACCACACTTGCAGGAGGACCCCAGCACAACTGTTGTGATGTTGCTCATCCATAACACGACCTCCAGCCAGTGCAGCCTCAGCTGCCTTCCCCCAGTGCTCTGGTTTAAGAGCAAACCTCACAGATAGAAGTTCCTTCCATGCTGCAGGGCTTCCACAAGGCCTTCTTGTTGTACCTTAGCTATTTGGGGTTTTGGGTGAGGTTTGAGAGGTTCATGGCAGGAGCTGAGGGATCTTGTTCAGCTGCTACCAGTATCAGTGACGCAAGGGGAGAGCAAAACCTCATGTTAGCTGATGTGCCTATGGAGACCCAAACGGTGTCAGGGCACCTGTGTAGGGAAACCCATCCCTCCAGGAGCTGCCCGTGGGAATGGAACTGCGTCTGCTTTGGTACGGTGCTGCTGAATGCTTTCTGCTGTGACATCCACCAGGTGCTTTAGAATTTCTGGCAGTGTATCTGTAGAGGTCAGGATTTCAGCATGGGGAGGCTGTCCAAAGAGCTGGCAAGCACTTGCTCCTCATGTGATGTCCCTGGGACCAAAGCAGGGGTGGGATGTCAAGGGTGTTCATCCTGTCACTGGAGAGACTCTTACTGGTGTCATCAGTTAGATGTCACAGAGGCTGTGACACAGAGCCTCAAGGGCTCTGGGACAGCAGCAGCAACATGTCCAGAGCCATAAAAAAATCCCCCAAATCAAGAGTGTCCGCAGGGCCCGGCCAGCCTTGTGCTCTGGGAGACAGGCCCTTGGGAAGTCAGACAATGGCAATATGACCTCCACTCCTCCTCAAGAGGAAAGAAGAAGGATATTCTGTGTCAGGATATTACAGGAATGTAAGAGACCCTCTTCCCTTGCTGTGCACAGGAACAAGGACCACAAGACCCAAAACATGGGGAGAGACACAGGGCATCCGGCTACCTCCTGGCTTCAGAAGAAATCCTGTGTGAAGACTGGAGAGACAGGAAGACAATGACCGTGCAGAGTGCCTTCTGTATTTGCCCCAGATGGCATTTTCTTGACAAAAGTGTGCAATTCAGCCAAGTTTCAGCCCAATGCACTCAGCTGTTTTCAACCATCTTTTGTTTGTCTTATGAGGTCAGAGTGAAGCTGCCCAGAAATTAAAAACAAAAAATATTTCCAGCTTTAGGAAAGCAAGATGTTTATTGCAGATGAAAGCAGGCTATGAGAAAAACTTTCAGACTAAAAATAATAGCACAAAGGGTGGTGGGCTTTATGGGGTGCAGTAAAAAGCCCAAGCTGGACTTCTCCAGCCAGCTAAAAATCATGGTGGGTGTTAGCTTTGCAATGCCACTCACATTTATACAAATAAGAAATTACTTTCAGAAACACGGGTGGATGCGGGACTGTACTACTGAACTGTAGCGTGGCAGAGCACTGTGAAGCCTTCCATAGACCCAAGCAAAACAGCCTGTTTGCAGAGAGAGCAAGGGGCTCATAAGCCATAGGCATCTCCCTAGGAGCTGCCTCTCTAGCCTGCAAGAAGCATAGAAAGCAGAGTGACAAGGAGAATATAGTCTTTTTGATCCCCAAGAAAGCAACTGCTCAAAATCCCTGTGCCATATCAAGTTTGTGAGGCAAGAGTCAAAACAAAGAATATCCCCAAACAATCAGAAAGTTAATACAGAATATGTGGGATTAATTCATTATCCTGGTGGTCATTTTCCAGAGGAGTATTCAACTCTTCCAGTATATCTGCTTCTGCTGGTTTCAGCACATCCTCTTCACCTATAAGGCATGTAAGAGACAGATCATTTTGTGCTGGGGGGCTCTCCTGCATTACCCCTCTGTCCCGTGTTAAAGCCCCCAGGACCAGTCTCCTGCAGCTGCCTGGAGAAGGTGTTAGGTAGCTCAGAGTGGATTGCCTGCTTTTCAAGGGCAGTCCCAGTTGTGGAGGGGAGATGGAGAAGGTAAAGCGCTGGCGGGTTTAAAGCCAGAGGCAATAACCACAACCCTGATGGTTGCCCATTTCAAGACCTCAGGGCTGGAAGCTGGACACCCACCCCGGAGCCCAGGATGCAGAATAGCTGTTTTCCATGGCATGACATGAACATGCCTTGCATCAACAGGCCTTTTCTTCCACCCTGCACAGACATTGCTGGAAATGCAGTAGTTGAGGGTCAGAGAATTGTCACCTCCTCTGAAGCAGATCCTTAGTTTTCCCAGTTTTGAAGCAACCTGCATGCTTGACCCACTGACTGCTAAAGTCAATGTACTCTATCCTTCCCGCGCTAGATCTGGGAGCAACTCCTGCTGCGATAGCTGTAAATGGATTTTCTGAGCCCAGACACCAGAGTGCCATTCAGGCCAGCTTTGTGCCCTCCAGGCCCCAGTCCTGGCAGGTTTCAAAGGTGTAGTTGCCTGCAGACACCCAGCCCTTGTCCCAGTGACCACTTTGCTCTCCCATCATCCCAGTGTCAGTCCTGAAACTGGATGGACTGTGGACAGAGCATGTCTTGACTTTGGCTCCCTCAACCAGCTCTGACCACAAAAAACTGCATCTTCTCTCCACAGAGAAGAGATCTTCACAGAGATATATCCCCCTGCGATAATATGGCTCTTGGCAGAGCCACAGAAGTGTTCTTAGGACAAGGAGTTATTAAGGACCAGGTCCACAACCCCATCCCAATGACTGACAACAGTGGACTTGTTATCACTCCCCTGGACTCGGAGAGAGCTGTCTGTCCCTCCAGTCCCACCACCCCTCACCCTTTCTCAGCTACCCAAGTTTTGTGGAGTAGGGACCCACGCCCTGGAGATACTGTGGGATCGTTGTTGATAAGGTGGGCACCCTTGGCTCATAGTCCTCAAGAGGCAGCATTGCACTGCTCCCCAAGCCACCACAGGGCCAGCAGCTCTGCAGCAACTCACCAGTGGGGTCCAAGCTCCTGTCTGCCAGCTCCCCTTCCACTGCCACTGCTTGCATCCCACCGACCATGTTCTGGATGGTCAGCATAGGTGGCTGCTGTTGACAGCCTGCTTCAGGCAGTGCTGGCTCAGAGGGCACTGGCTCAGCCTTCTCCTGTGGGTCAGGCTGGGGGTCCACTGCTGGCTCTGACTCCAGGACAGCCTTGACCACTGTCTGACGGCCCCGTCCTCTTTTGGCTCTTCTGGCTCTCCTTTGCTGTTCGCTCTTACAGTCTCTGCCAGGGGATTTCACAGGGATGATGATTTAGGAATAGGACAAAGGACTTTCCCTTCTGCCCTATGGCAGCTTTGCTGGGTCCCTGTTGTGACTGTGACCCAGTTCATCCTGGCAGAAGCTGTAGTTCTGCAGCCCCCCTCCTGAGCCCTGCACAACAGCCTTCTGCAGCTACACAGTGGACAGGAGCTTGGGCAACAAACTTTTCCTCAGCCCCACATTGTGACTGAGGTTTGCTTGCTACCCCCCATCCATCTCTCCCCCCAGTGCCTGTGTAGACCTTGAGCAGCTACTGGCTGCAGGTCACCTTTCCCCACTGAACACTGATGGCTCTGTCCTTGGATGAAGATGGAGGGGCTGGGCCAGGTCTGGGCTAAGGTTAAGTGCACCACAAAAGCAACATGACAGAAAAAGCAAGATTTACCTCAGAACCCACTGAGCTGAATCTTTCTCCAGGGCTTCTGCCTTTCTTTTCCTGAGCAACTCCCGGTCTCTCAAGCGGCGGGTTATGATGACATCTACAAGGATAAAGTGAGTGCTAACATAACATTCTGATCCCTCCCTGCCTGGTACTAGAACACTGATGCAAGAGGCTTTTTTTTTTGTCCCAAAAGGGGTCTTAATATGGAACTACTAATGCGCTGTATTTCCAGCTCATCCTCAGTAGGCAGGATTTGATGACACAGCACCCAAAACTCCCAGGCTCCTAGCCTGACAGTTACTCTAGATTTCCAGTTACAATTCCTTGTGGTGACCCATGTCCAACCTACTCCCCTACTGTAGGGACCTGGGGCGTGGTGCCTTTGATTAGACATCAGTACAGATTGCAAGATAATTCTTCATGTTCACTCCCTTGTTACCCTTCTTGCCAGACAGCTGGAACTGGCCACCACTGAAATTAAGGTGTTAATGTAACAACCAAGGAGAAAGCCTTGACCCACAGAACAGGCAGTCCATCAAAAAGGAGCAGCTCTGTGGGGGCAAGGATGAGCCAGAGGGCACAGCCTTACCCATACCGACGCTCGTGTGCATTAGGCTGAGACCTTGTGGGGAGGTGGTGATCCAACCAGAGACCAAGACAGGGCTAGCACCCACTGCTGGAGTTGAGAAAATGGGTCCCAAACACCACAGAAATAGCCCTAAGATAGTCTGCAACTGTGAAGAAGACCATGGCAGGGCTGAAGAAAGACTAACTGATGTAAGAAAGCTCCAGTGCTGGCTTTATTCTTTGGGCAGGATGTGCAGGTTGCATGCAGCCACCAGCAGAGAGGAGCACCCCCCAGATCCCAGTCAACATGCCTTCCTAGGCCAAGGTAAGCAGTGTCCATTTCACTAGTTGCAAAGAGCTCCAAATGGCTTCCCGAGGCAAAGACCAGCCTAAAAAATGGTCTGAACTTCACTTCTCCATGTCTTTGTCCTAAAAGACAGCAATCCCTGATGATTTCTAGCGTAGACTCTAAGCTGTGATAATAAAAACTTGTCTCAAATCAAGCAGCATGAGACCCAATCTCAGGAGACACAGGGAGCAACACTACTGCCCTGAGGCCTTGAAGGAGAGGGAATTATTTTCAAATGTACACTGAAGAGATCACAAAAGAAGGAATTTTCATAGTTTCAACAAAACCCACACAAGTGGAAAAGCAAAACTATGACCTGCTCCTTCCAGATGTAATCAGATCCAGATCCTCCTTTCACAAAAAGCCTCGGCTCGCATTAAAGTAGTCAAATCAGTGAAAAATTGTCATTTTCTCATTCCCTTGATCAGATGGTAGAAGTGTCAAGGTGAAAAAGACTTCTGAGACTGAGCTGGGATTACAGCTCTTTTATCCCAGATATTCATTAAATGCAAGAAAAATTGTAGTCCAGGACAGGACAATGCAAAACTTACAGCAGGAGCCGGTCTCTGCCCAAAGTAGACTTCCACGCAAGACACTTCTGATAACTAATAATCTTACAGAAATTTAGCTTAGAGAGTATTTATGTTGGTCTATGCTTCATTGCATCAAAGCAGAGTCAACTTTAAAATTACGTCTAACTGCCCAGGACACTGTCCAGGAGAGTTGAGAATAACTCCAAGACAAGTGGGAGGTTGTTCCCTGATATGAGGCAGTAACAGAGACATTAGGGCTCAGCCAGCAGGAGATGACTCTGCCATCCACATAGAAGAAGGCAGTAAACTCCCTGGGAAGATGAGGTTACACATTGCAGTAGCAGGATCTGCACGGGGCCTCAGTTCAGCTACTGAAGTACATCATCCCTTGCACATCCCATTTGCAGCCAAGGTAATTTTCTTTTCCTTTCAAAATGTCTTGTGAGCTGTAAAAGCAATTTTAGGTGCTTGCAATCAGTCCCCTTCCCAGTCCATTCTAGGAAAACACCCCTTATTCACTTCTAACTGGTCCAAGAAAGCACTCCCACAACAGCTCCAAAGCTGTCACCTGCCAGCACTAAGCAGGAAAGATCACAGTGAAACATATGCATCCTGATGAAAAAATATTTACTAGAGGACACAAAGAAACAGACATTAAATGAAAAGAGAAAAAAAATCAAGCTATAAAAACAATGAGGCAGTACTGCCAGTCTGCAAACAGACAATCTACTGATGCTCTCTGAAGGACTTTAGTTGAAAAGCCTTTATATGTGCTTCTGCCTTTGTGATCTGGAACATAGCATGTAAAAGGACACCCATTCACAGTTAAATGTGCATCCTCCACCCCCAAGCATAGACTAATATTTATTATTTCCTTTCTGAGAAACACTTGGTAACAAAAATCATGCTCTCCTCTCTCCAAAAACACAAGTTAGGAATGTTCTTATCATTACCTGGCACAGCATACTCCTCACAGGCTGCAGAGGGTGGCAGGGAAGAGTCCGAAGAAGCATGGTCTTTGCCTAAACTCTCCATTGCTCTTTGCAGTTTTAATTAGAAAGCAGCTTCGTTCCCTGGAAACAGCATCTGGAGATACTGGTGCAGCATAATGAGAGCTTGAAAAAAATGCAGACTGCCCGCCCCAAACCTCTTATCTGGCCAGGCCACTAGGAGGGTAATAATATTCTCCTTATCGGAGTGCAAAGGTGTGTGAGTCTCTGTCCAGGATCTACTGTGTGGATTGCAAAATATGTTAGTGCTTTTATACTGCAAATAATTCCACTTCAGATAGGAAATTTACACTCACTGCTGGTAAGCTGTGACTCAAAAGCTCTCCTTTGTAGTGGACATGGCAGGGCAGGATGTGGCACTGCCTCACTGCTGCTTTCCAGAGTGAGATGCAGGGATGTGTTAGTCCTTAAGGACCCCTTGAGAGGTCTGAAATGGGACATAGCTGTCTGAAGGTGTTTGCATAGGATCCTAGCAGTGCTGGTAGGAAGGGACATCCTCCAGCTCCCCTCAGGCAGGACTGGCTGCCTCACAAGGTCAGGATGGCGTGTTGTCATATCCTTTGGAAACCTCTAAGGATGGAGACTGTCACGGTTGTGTTACCTGTCCAAGAGCTGTACCACCTTCCTAGGATCCAGACAGAATAATAAATCCATGCCAGCCTGGCTGTGCATGTTGTGGAATTCCTAATGATTCTTTGGTCCAGTCCCTGGTGGATCAGGACTATGAACAAAGCACTTCACTGATGAAGCAGGATGGAAATGGGCAGCCCCAGTAAAACCAGTGGGAAGACCCAGCTGTTCCCTTGCCTCCCACAGGATGATTTCCTTAAGTGGCTGTTCCTAGCTGCTGGTAGCCCTTGCAGCCCCAGCCCTGCCTGGCCTGCAGACTCGTGCAAGGACATCTGCAGGGCCAGAATCCCAGAACTGCTGCAGAGGGGAAGCTGCTGCTTGGTACAATGGCTTCAATGTTGAGAGCCTGTTCCTTGCTCTGTGGGAATGGCCAGGCCCCTAGATCAGTGCATGTGAGATGAGAGGGTAATCATGGCCTCTCCTGAAAACTGCCTTCATAGTTTCTTATGCCAGGATAGCACAGAAAAGCTCAAGCTTATATTGTGTGTAACAACTCTGGTGGACCAGAGATACCTCTTCAGCCAGTTTCTAGTGCACTCAGCTGCTGTCAGCACTTTTCTCCATGAGACACTCAACTACTTATGCACTGGTTAGGTGCTAGTGCCCCTAATCCCTTCCCTCCCTGCCCACCATGAATTCAAAAAGGGTTCAAAGGTTGGTAGAAGAACTCAATAACATGTCTAGCCCCAGGTCCTCTGGGACCTGACTGCCTTTCATGGCAGGGATGATCCCACCTCCTCTAGCAGTCTGAGCACTTGCCCTGAGGAAAGCGGCTCCTCAGGGATGAGTGGATCTGGCTCCAATCTTTGCCAGTCTTTTTTATTTTAGTGTACATCCTGTATTCTTAGCAGGGTCTCTCTCTAGGTCCCTGGAAGCTCCAGAGCTTGAAACTTCATGCATGTGGATTTCTTAAGATATAACCTTGGAGGTCTGTGGTCATCTCTGCTGCCATTCTTCTTATCCCCTGAGCTACCACGTAACTCTAGGGCTCCTGCCCTGTGTCCACTGCAGATTACATGGTACCTCCAGAGAGGTGGGGTAGGTCTAACAGCCCCAAAAGAAGCAACAGGGTGGTGGCAGCAGAGCAGATATGGGAAGGCTCTGATATGGGAGGGTGGGCCAGGAGCATGGATGGCATTAAGAGATGTGGGGCTACCAAGTCATTCACAGAATAGTTTCTTGTAGCTCAGTCACAAATGAAGACAAGGTGTGCTAAGCTGGTGAGGACGTCCATGTTCCAGCACTGTGTGATGCTGCAAGGTGCTAGAGACGCCTTGGTCATGCAGACATCTGAAAATTATATCCTGGCAGGGTACTTCACTGTGCAAAGACACTGCTTTTGGAGGGGCAAACATATCAGACCATGAACATTGTTTCTGTTTTTGTGTCCCTCATTACAAAAAACACATTATCACAGAACCACATAATATTCTAAGCTGGAAAGGATGCAGCAGGATCATTGAGTACAACTCCTGTTTCTGCACAGAACACCACAAAATCACACCATGTGCCTGACAGCATTGCCCAAATACTTCTTGAACTCTGACACACTTGATGCAGTGACCACTTCCCTAGGGAGTCTGTTCCAGTGCCCAACCACCCTCTGGGTGAAAAACCTTTTCCTGATATCCAGCCTAAACCTCCCCTGACTCAGCTTTAGGCCATTTCCTGTCACTGGGCACCACAAAGAAGAGATCAGTGCCTGCCCCTCCTCTTCCCCTCACAAGAAAGTTGTAACTGCAGTGAGGTCTCCCCTCAGTCTTCTTCAGGCTGAACAGACCCCGTGACCTCAGCTGCTCCTCATACGGCTTCACCTCAAGGCCCTTCAACATGTTTGCTGCCCTCCTTTGTAACTTTCTAAGAGCTCAATGTCTTTCTCAAAACCCAAAACTGCACCCAAAACTGCCCAAGTGAGGCTGCCCCAGTGCAGAACAGAGCAGGACAATCCCCTCCCTTGCCTGGCTGTTGATGCTGTGCCTGATGCACCCAAGGACACGGGTGGCCCTCCTGGCTACCAGGGCACTGCTGGCTCATGTTCAACCTGCAACAGAGTAGGTCCTTTTCTGTGGAGCTGCTCTCTAGCCTCTCATTCCCCAGTCTATACACACATCCAGGGTTGCCCCATCCCAGGTGGAGAAACTGAAATGCTTGGAGCATGTTCAAAGAAGAGCAAAGAAACTGGCAAAGAGTCTAGAAAACAAGTGCTCTGAAGAGTGACCAAGGGAGCTGAGGGTGTTGAGCTTGAAGAAAAGGAACTGTGGGGACACCTTATTGTTCTCTACAGCTTCCTGATAGTAGATTGTAGACTGGTAGGGGTCCATCTCTTCTCCCAAGTAACAAGGAATAGGACAAGAGGAAATGACCTCAAGTTGCTCTGGGGCAGGTTTAGGTGGGATGTCAGGCTGCCCAGGGCAGTGGTGGAGTCAGTGTTCTGGAGGTATTTAAGAGATGTGTAGACATGGTGCTCAGGGACATGGTTTCCTGCAGGATATGGTAGTTAGTGGTTGAATTCCATGGTCTTAAGGGTCTTTTTCAAACTAAATGATTCTGTGAGTCTATATTCTGGGCAGTTGCAGGTGGTATGAAGCATGGAAGAAAGGGTGGAAATCCCTGTGTGTTTCAGTGCTCCACGGGAATGGGGCGCATGCTCAGGCTGTGGCTAACTCAGCTTCTCACACCAACCATCTAGTCAGTCACACCAAAGCCTGGTGAGGGCTGATAAGTGACTCTTGACTCAGCAAAACTTTGCCATAAGACACTGCAGAGCCAGTACTGTGAATGTTTCTCCATTTCGTCTGTCTTCGACCTTGAAGGGAGCATTTGTAAAAGAAAGAGTCACTGTGCCCCCAGGTTCTTCAGAGCTGTTTAATAGAATAGATGGACTTTAAACTCTTACATAGCTTGCACTTGCCTCTCTCAGGAAGGAAATCTCTGGAAGACATTTGTCCCTTCAGTGTAAATTACTTTAAATGCCAAGGAAGCAATTTCAGTATCCCACAGAAAACTTCGGTAATGGCTAGCAATGTGGAAATTACAGGCCCCACCACCTACTTTCAAGTTGTCTGTGCTCTGAAGCAGAGGGACTGAGATGCAGCCAAAGCTGCACTCCCTTTGCTGCAGAGAAATTTGTGCAGGTGGGTTAAATTTTCTGGCCAGTCTTAGCCAGAAAGTGTTGTAGCTGGACACTTTACAGTGTACCAAGTGCTGCTTCCCTCCCCTTTCTCTTCACATTTCAGTTCAGCTAGCCCTGGGCCATTTTCACTGATGCATCCAGTTTCCTCAGTTCCTGAAGCCCTGGAAGATGTCCACTGAGTGTTCAGCAATCTGAGCATCTCCAGTGTCACAGACTCCTCAAATGTCATTGGAGCTGCTCGGTAGGGGAACATCACCAGCCTTGGGTACTTCTCACTATGCCCTCACATAGCTTTCAACACACAAATATCCTAGGAAAGCTTTGTCCAAGGGACAAACACTCCTAGGGCTAGATCCTGCCATTGGTGGGACTGCTTTCACTGTAGACACAACATCAGGCTTTGGATCTATGTGTAAGTCAAAGGTCTTGGTGAGCCTCAAGGGTGTCTGTTCCCCCTGTCTGGCAAGGCTACTGCAAAGCACTATCCAGAGACCTACATATCCCTCCCTGCAGTCATGGATGCAGCCCTGGTCAACATGGGCATCTGGGGGAGCTATGCTGCTGCCACTCTTACACGGTGTCAGGGCACTTCTTCCAGTTTTGTCTCACAGGACAATGACAGAGAAGCAACTTGCAGGCTTGGCCTTCACTCCCTGACTTGAGGAAACTTGCCTGGTTGCAATACACTGCTCTGGGAACAGGACTGCTCATTGCTCTGTGTGACAAACTATGGTGCCTGTGAAACCAGATAATCCCTTTCTGTCCCTGCCTTGACTGAAGCATGAAAATATGAGAAACAGACAAATTGAACATGCAAAAGTGCAAATTCATATGCATACTCTCTGGCACAGATCAGGGCATTGCAGGCATCTTGCTGCCCACCAGCTGCTTCCTGAGTCTCACCTGACCTTGCCAGACACAGATCTGTTGGGCTTCAGAACCAGGCTCTCTGCACTGGCCCTGAGGTCTGTGGTAGTGTCCAATCACTGCCTTCACCCCTCCCTTGGTCTGCCACTTGCTTTTGAGCCATGTGAAATAAACAGCCAAATCCACAAGTCCCTGGGGAGGACGAGTATCTCTAAATTTTCTGTGTGTAGAGTCAACACTGACCCTGTCCTGTGGCTGCCCATGCTCTGACCTTGCAGGTCTGGCCCATTAGTCTGTGCTTTAGTTTGCAGTTTTTGAATAAACACTCCACTTCGTGCTGGAGGCATGTGGTTTCCCTCTTCAGAAGAGCTTCTGGATAGTCTGTGTTGTTTTTTCCTAGCCTCTGCACATAAACAGTTGTGGCTCTCAGGGCATACACAGCACACACACTCTTGGGCTGCAGCCACCCTGCCGGTGCAGCTCGAGCCGTGGCGTGGGGCTGAGATGCTGGTGACACTTGCCCTCCCTAGGGGAGAATGAGCCCCAGTTATGCTAAGCTAGGCATAACCTTCCCCTCAGCCCTGGCAGAAAACTGGGATAGAGCTGCCCAAATAAATCCTGCCTGTGGCTGAGTTGGCAGCAGCAGGAGCAGAAAACCTCAGGACATAAGTGAGCAGTACATTTGTGTTGCTCACCGTGGATGTGTTTTGGGGTTTGTAGCCCTACCAAAGCGTTTCCCTATGGTGCAGGGGAGACAACAAGGTCTGCAGAGAAGAACTGGCAATGCAGAGAGTAGCAGACAGCCAGACCACCTCTTCCATGCTGTTTGGGGATTGGAAGGGGACAAACAGGCTTGCAGAGCCTTGGGACAAATTCCTGGTAATAGCAGCAGCCATGGGCAGGTGTCCCCTCCTCTGCAGAAGTGGAAAGGGTCCAGCAAAGGAAAACAGGGAAAATCAAAGCTCTGGACAACCCTGAGCAATTACTCAGGCTAGGACTTTTCAGCCTGGGAGAGAACTTTCTAAGGAGAATAAAGTTTTTGATGACAGCAACTGCCTCTGGGACAGAAAATAGTGGATACAATTCACCTGACTGAGCACAGCTGTCTTATGCTCCCCAATACTATTTCCAACTGCAGCATTAATGGCTTTGTTGTGCCCTGTGGTGCTATGGGTGTCCCACCTGGTGGCTCCAGCAAGATGCAGAACTGGGTGAGAGGGTGAATTCCAGCTGACCAAGCACAATAGTCATAGTAGATCCTGGCACATCTCCCAGATCCAAAGATGGTCACTGACTTTGGGGAGCTCACTTGACTACATGGTGCACCCCTACTCAGATGCCTGCATCTGGGATGCTAGTATAGCAACATGATCTCCTGTGGCTGAGCACAGACCTATCCTTGGAATGTTTCAATTCTGAAGCACTCCTCAAAGATGATCAGAAATCTCAGCTGGTTATTCTGTATAAATGCAAGGTCTGGTGGCGGACTGAAATGAGCTAAGGAGACAAGTCCTGCATTAGCCCTCTGGTCTCTGCCACTGTGAGCAAAGGGGGGCCCTTGCCTGTCCAAGTTGTATGGCCTTGTTGCAGGTATCTTCTGAAAGGTGAGTTGTGTCCCTGTGCTAGAAGTGGGAGAGGAAAGAGCAGAGGAAGCCCCTAAGACTGCTGATGCACACTGGCACTATTACCTTGGCAGGAATGAGCCCTGCCACAATCTCAAAGATGGCCCTGACACCAGGAGAAACCTAGACCTGAAAATTCTTCAGTTTGGGGTTTTTCTCAAGTGCTGGAGGAGACATCTAGCATCCCTGGTGTTCACCATCTCTGTTCAGGCTCTTTCCACGCTCCCATGTGTTATCTGAGCTGATTGCTCTATGAAAGGGCCTTAGATAAAAAGCAGAATAACATCTAATATGAGAAGTGCAGATTTTACTATTTTCAATTTACATCAGCTCTGGAACCTGTGAAGCAGTTTACTAGGGAGCCATGGAGTCATCTTCTCCCATGCCAGAGAAACTTTATTTTCCCTTCACTAAATTGCATCCTACAGAGAAAAAACTGTGCTTTCCAGCATCTTCTTCATCAGGACTGGTGCATTTCTTGCTACTCCCCCATGGCCTTTCTTGCAGGAGTGTGGGTGAGATAATACCCTATGCAGAGCACCCCGGTTTGTTATGTGGATTTGAAATTACAGTTTTGACTGTGCACTTTTAGTAGCCCTTGGTGGGAACTGGCTTATGCTGTTTTCCTCCAGCCATACATAAAAAAAGTGCTGTTGAAATAAGATTGTGCATGTAACTTTATTATTCACCATAGTTAGCTGAAGTGCGCAATCAGCACAGAGCACACAGGATCAATTAATCACCTGTTTTTAGGTTCAGGAAAGCTATCAGAAAGCTCAGGTATCTTGACACTCCCCATCTTTCAAAATCCGGATGTCTTGCCTGGTTTTCCTAGAGTAATATAAGAAAAAAGAGTAAGACATTAAAAAAAACCATTCCGTGAGCCATACTTTGGCTGCATTCCATCAAATGGAATGGAGCTGACTATTACAAACTTGACCTGCCCATTTTTCTGTCTAAAGAGCTGAGGTGACTGCAACATCCTGGCCCATGGATGTGCCCTCCCAGGGCCTGTCGTACCGGTGGTGCATCTGCAGCTCAACCTGCCCACAGCAGGGCTGTCCCTAGCATGAGGTTATGGTGGCCATGGCTCTATCTGAGCCCCAGAGACGCTCCTCACACCTCTGTGGTGCACCAGCAATTTGACCTGGTGCCTGTGTCAAATTTTCACTCTTTTGGGGCTACTGTTTGTGGCTGTTGCCCCCATGTTGTATTGCCTGCACCAAGACGACTGAGGCTCCATCCCATCTGCAACTGTAGGCTGCTGCTGGATACCCCCAGGGATCCCCTTCCTCAGCCTGGCTGGGTACAGCTCCTCTGCACTTCCTTGCAGCTTTGCTTGACAAGCTGGTCATCCTTCCCCTCCTGCAGCCCAGCGCATGGTTTGTATTATTTGCCATGCAAGTGCAGCCTGCCATAGCTTTTCCCAGGATCTGGAGAGCCTGAATGACTGTACTTCACAAGCACCCAGTTTCAGACAGCCAAAATTAGACCCAGGAGATCCCTGCCAAGGGCATGAGCTTACATTTTTTCCACACAAAGCTGGCACTCATTGGCATAGGTATTCCCGTCAGTCCCACAGATAGGCAAGTACAGGAGCGGGCAGGCTTGCAGGTGAACCAGGTCTTCACACACAGGCTGGAAAGGAGAAACCACAGCATGCATTTCAGTGCCAGCAGCATCCCAGAACACTCAGGCAGGAGCAAGTGCCACTGCAACCTGGTTGCCTCTGTCTCGGAGCAGTGTGTGCCCACAGAGGAGCAGAGGCCACTGAATCCTTCAGTGGGACTTGTGGCCTGGGCTTTGGTGCGGGTTTGGTGCGGGAACACCAGTTGCCGATGATTGCTGGGAACAGTCTTTCTCCCAGACACACCAGGCATACCCATCTCAAGCCATGAACAAAGAAAACCAGAAGTCTCTTACCCTCCTCAGGCCACCTGCCTCGTTCAGCTCTGCCCCTGAAACAGAGCAGAGACCCATGAGCATGGCACACCTGTGCCATATGGCAGAAGCACGAGATATTGACAGAGGATCACATCCAAACCAAAGGGAAGGCAGTGCTGTGCAGAGCCCATTCAGGACTGAATCAGTTCTGTGGGTTTCATTAGGGGTTAGCAGTTTGCTGCTGCTGCATGACACTCCCACTGCTCCCTGGCAGCAGCACAGTACACAGCTTCTATCCACAGATGACCTGGCTGGGACAAAGCTGTGAATGGCTGTTCCCACCCCTAAACCCTCTCCCAACAGCCCTCTCTCCCAGTTTCTGTGTCAGAAGCTCCACAGAGCATCCAACACGCCTCAGGAAATGGGAAACCATGCAATGCAGCATGTGGCAGGGGGTATCCTCAGAGGGATGAGGCTTGGTGATATTGCACAGCTGGACAACTGCCACCTCTAGGGAAAACACCATTTGGGGGGTTCCTTTTTCTCAAGAGCAGTAGAACAGTTCACAGCCCACCTGTGCAGTGCACAAATGTCCTGGGAGCACGAAGGCTCCCACACAGGCAGCTGCAGGACCACCACTACCTGCACGTAGGTAGCAATGGCTTTCCAGCGCCTGCAAACAGGTGCTTCCCTCGTAAATATGCTGAGCACATACTGTTCTTGCAAAGACTTGCCAGTTTTTATGGACGCAGGAACTGCAGCAGCTGCCACCGCAGTGTACATGCTGTCCTCCCAGGGCCTGGTTCCTGTTCACATTGTGGACTCTCCCCTCTCCCAGATTGCTCCCAAGTGCAATACGTTTGATGAACCAGCCTGTAACCCTTGCCACAATCTGCTAATAAGGAAGGCATGGTGTGTTTGCTCCAATCCTTCTTCCTAACCATGCTGCCACTGATTGTTTGCCCTAACCTCACATCCTCTCCAAACCAGAATTTCTGGGTCTTTCTGCCCTGTCACGCATTTCCCTCCATCCCATTATCCATCTGTCATTCCCAACCCACCGTTGATGAACCAGCCTCCAGCAGCAGAGCAGATTTACCTCTGGCAGCAACAAGAGTCACCATTGCTGCCTTGAGCAGCAGCAGCAGCAGCAGCAGCTCTCTCCCAGCCATGGTTCAGGTAGACCTGCTCATGCACCTCGCTCTGCTCGTGGCTGCCTTTATAGGGGAGGGCACAGCCTTATCTCAAGAACACTGGGAAAAGCAGTGTTTTGTTCCCACTGGGAGCAGCTGGACTGTACACCCTAAAGGATCACTTAGGCACTCTCACATAAGATAAGCTTTCCCCTGAAGCTTCCCACTTGTCAGCTTCAGGTGGCAGCACTGGAGGCTGACTTTATAATGCCTTTGCACTGTAGTCAGGTGCTGTGGTTTGACACTGGCCAAACACTAGGCAGCCACAGAAATCACTCACTCACCTTCCGCTGCTACAGCTGGGCAGAGGAGAGAAAAATTACATGAAGGCTTCATGAGTTGAAATAAGGACTGGCAGAAAACAGTCCAAGGGCAAAAGAGGCTTGGCTTAGAAGTACAAAGTGGATTTATTACTAATAAAATCAGAGGAGGATAATGAGAAGTAAAATAAGCCCTTGAAAACACCTTTCTTTCCCCACAACCTCTCCCTCCTTCCCACTGACAGCGTGGGAGACAGGGGATGGGGGTTTTGGTCAGTCTGTCACTTGAGGTCTTCTTCTGCTGCACAGGGAGAAAAGCTGTTCCCCTGTGAGACCATGGGGTCTCTCCCAAGGGAGACAGTTCTCCATGAACCTCTCCAGCATGGCTCCAAATCTCAGGAGCAGCACTCCTACGAAAACTGCTGTGGCATGGGTCACTCTTCCACGGGGTGCAGTCCTCCAAGGACAGGCTGCTCCAGCCTGGGGGCAGAACCCCTCTCTCCACAGGTGTCTCACTGAATCACAGCCTCCTCCTGGCATCCACCTGCTCCAGCATGGGCACCTCCCTCACAAGCTGTGGGTGGATCTGCATCCCCTGTGGATCCCCACGGGCTGCAGGGGCACAGCTGCTTCACCATGGTCCCACCATGGCCTGCAGAGGCTCCAGTGCCTCTTCTACCTCACAGAGGAGCAAGGGCTGCTGAATCCCTCAGTAGAACTCATGGCCTGGGCTTTGGTGGATCCTGCACCTCCTTCTCCACCAGCCTTGGTGTCTCCATGCTGTTTCCCTCACATGTTCTCACCGCTTCCTCTTCTCTGGCTGGAATTAACACTGCATGCCCCATTTTGTTTTGATTTCCTTATTAAATCTGTTAGCACAGAGGTGTTACCAACCTCTCTAATTGGCCCAGACTTGGCCAATGTCCAGTGGCATGTCCATCCTCAGAGCCATCAGAGATTGGCTCTGCTGGGCACGATGGAATTTTCCAGCAGTTTCTCAGAGAAGCCACCTCTGTGGTTCCTCGCTATCAAAAACCAGGCCGTGAAAAACCAACACATCAGGGTTGGGCAATGCTGCTCTTCTCTGCTTACCCCAGCCAGCTAGTTCTGAATGTAACTCACCCAAACCATCCCTTCAGCTTCGCAGCTGCTGTTCTTCATATGTGACAGGTATCTCCACTTGAGTTGTGAGACTAGATATAGAAAAGCCAGGAAATTCAGGCTGCTTTGGGTGGTGGCACTGTGGCATTATCCCATGAGACCCAGCCAGGTGGATTCTCAGCTGCCTGAAGTGCTGGTCAGGATCCCAAACACAACAGGAGGCCTGCCACCATGCTGCAGCAAGCCCACACAGTCACTGGGTGGGATGGGATGGGACAGGATGGGGGTGCAGAGGGTCTGGAGGGTACAAAATTCAGCTGCCTGGGGGCAGGGAGCTGCAGGTGCAGCCACTGCCTATGCTCAGAGGAGCCACATAGTCAGAGGTGGTTTAATACCTTACTCCACTCACCACCTTGCCTGCAGCTGAGATTGTCAGAGCAAAATTATCTTTATCATAAGATTCAGTGTGTTGGAAGGGGGCAGAGTGCATGGATACCCAGATTAAATATACAGATGTGGCACACAGTGCAGGGAGAGGACAGAGAGGCTGGAGATGATTCTCAGTGGCAAGAAACACTGTTTTTTCAATAAGAACCATGACCCCAGAATATCCCAGCTGCTTTGCCTGCAAGACTGGATGCTTTATGTCAGGGTGAGCATTCTTATCTGCTCTTTCTCAGAAGCTTTATTTTCTACATCTGTCCCCACTTCCCTTTGTTGAAAAAAATCAATTGGTGAAGGGTGAAGGATGGAAAAGATGACCACTGATCATAAAGTCAGTGTAAGACCAATGTTGACTAAAAATTCCTTTGGGTCAGACTCGCTGAAATGAGGTCTGGGCCAGAAGTAGCAGAGAGTCACCTTCCCCACGGGAGCAGATGGGATGTATCATGTGTGCAAGGGGTGAGCAGGGGGTAGGTGCCCTACAGAAACCACTAGCAGGCTGGGAGAGCTCCAGATGCACGGAGCACACACATTTGCACTTGCTGAGGATCTGACTACGACCGTGCTTAGGATGTTTTTTCCCCAGAGGAAGATACACACTGGGCCTCTCTGCATGAGACCAAAGGGGACAGCTTGAGCATCCCTTGTGGCCAGAGAGGTATGGGCCCTGCCAGAGGCTCCTTGCATCCTTCTATTGGAGGTCCATTCATGCAACTCAGCAGGGCTGTGACCAGGTCTTGGGAAGCAGCAACGTAACCAGGTCAGGGTTCCCCTTGCAGAGTCATTCCTCCACTCTGCCAAGGCAGCTGCACACATGTTTTATATTCCCTCTTCACGGAGTTTACACAGTTCAATAACCTTTGGCTTTCATTATTATTCCACTTTGGAAATCCCTCAACTAAAGTAAATATTTAACTGCATTAGCAGTTGTTCCCAAGGCACATGGGGTCCTGTTAGTCTTGTTTAGTCTAGTACAAGGGAGGCCAAGGGGGATCTGATAGCAGCCTACAACTGCTGGAAGGGAAGCTGATGGAGCCAATCTCTTTTTGGTGGTGCCAGATGACAGAATAAAAAGCAATTGCCACCTCAAACTGCAGCCTTGAGATGATGAGGTCAGGAGTCATGGAAGAAGCCTTAGTCCAAAGGGTGAACAACCCAAACCAGCAGAGAGGTGGAACATCTCCGTCTCAGGTCTCAGCAGGACATGTACCTGACCAAGCCTCACTGTGTACCAGGTTTGTTGGGTGAGCCCTGAAGGACCCTGCCACCAGCAGGCTGGGTCCATGGGACACACATGGATGTGTGTCCTTAGATTCACATCTGACAAATCTGGTCCTAGCCAACACTAGACAACATGAACAACACAGAGCCCCCCTCCTCCAAACAGCTCACACACCAACACACTTCACAGCTCTAGATGAGGGCTATCTTGGGCTTTTAAAGTCTTCTTGAAAGTTTTTACTACCAAGAAAAACATCCAAATGCTGATTGTAATGCCTCTGGTGCCACCTCTGCTGCCTCTGATTCCAAGCATGGTCTGGTTCTTTGGTCATGCCATCAGCAGCACAGGAGCAACAGGCTGGGACTGTGCTATTGGGACACATTGTGTACTCCAGATCACTCTCCTTGGATAGAGGGTGGCAGGAAATGTCTGCTTCCCCTCTGTGCTGGAGGCAGCAAGGTCAGCGGTGCTGTAGCAAAGCTGTTGGGTGATATAAGGCTTGATCTTCCTCCACCTCATTCCTCAGTGGCATTCAAATTCCACTGCCTTCACAAAGGAGATTAAAATTATATGCTAAAAGATGACAAAGGGTAAACGACCTCTTGCAAACTGTTTTTGTCTTTTCAAGCTTTTCTGCCAAGCACAAACTTGCAACTCCTAATTAAAGTCCTGCCTACTGTACCCCTCAAAGAAGAGGTGGGGAAATTCTTCCTCAGGTGGGCAGGAGGTTTTCTGGTGGCTGCTTCCCTCACATTGGCTGTGGAGCTCCAGTTGGCTCTGCATTTTCTCCCTGTACTTACACCAGCAAGATGGTGATGTAGAAGGCTTCAAGACATAGGACAGGGAGATGTGAAGGCTCTGGTTTTGCCTGAGGAGCTGGAGACTTAGTGTCACCACCAGCAAGATACATAAACTCTGCTGGAGACAGTGGCAACAAGCAAGGAGACTTCTACTTCTGAAACCAATCTTAGGCCTGCTGCCTCACAGCACTGCGCCTGTCTTTGCACTTGTGCCACACCAGTGGTACCCCCCGGCCCACATCCTCGAGCTCATCCAGGAGAGCTCATCACATCCTACGCCCTGCTTACACCTCTCCCCTCCTAGGGGACTGCAGCTCTGTTTGCAGGCATTCCATCTGAGTGGGCACAGATGGCGGCCGGCCAGGCCGGATTGCGTCACATCGCTCTTGCCCCATGTCTGCCTGGTGGCCTTATCGGTGGCGTGGCCTTGGTGTCGTCACCACTCCACCCAGCACCTGCCGTTTCCTTGCTGTTATCTGTTGTTTCCTGGATTTCATGGCTGTTCTCGGCCTTCCCACATTCTGCACCCATACTGATATTTTAACTCCTGTTCTGCTGCTCCTCCCAGGGCTTTGCCATACCAGCAGACGCCGGGGTCCCACAAGTACTGCAGTGCCCCAAGAGAAGAGCGCTGCCTTGCTTGTGCTGCCCAAACCAGAGCCCACCATCTACCCTCCTGCTGCACAATGGGCCAAGGCAAAAAGAGGAGGGCAGGTGCCACGCTCATTTTCATCTTTAGCTCACTCCCTGCATCTAGATGGTTTTTATAGAGAGGATAATAGTCTCTGTTCTGTTCCTCTGACCACTCTGAAGTCTCCACACAAGTGAGAGAGAGAGGGAGCAATTTGTTCTCCTTTGTATGAAAAAAACCCTAAAAAACCCAAACCAAAACCAAAACCTACACCCAAAACCAACACCAGAGATGCAAGTGACTACCAGAAGTTTGCCTTTGGATACACCATGAATCCAAAACTCAACACCTGAAATCTTACTATGCAACTGGGGAAGGGACCAGCCATCACCACTTCCCAACAATTTTGCCAGACTTTCTGGATTCAGACCACATCTTTGGCCACCTTCCTCCTTTTTATTACTGTGAGTAAATACTGCAGTATGTCACGCAGTGAGTAGTGTTCATGATTTCTTTTATGATAGAAGAATTACCCTGTGACACTGTCAGCTGGGAGAACACAAGATTGTGAGTACATGGACTAATCCTGCCTGCTGGCACTCTCACCAAATGCAGTCTGAACCAAGGTGGCATCAATCGGGAGAAGACTAGACCTTCCTGCCAAGCAAGGCTGTACAGTGGACCTCAGAAGTCCAACAGCCTAAGGGAGTATCCACTGTACAATTTTTTCCCCTGCTGAAGCTTACAGCTGTAGCTGGGCAGAAGCTGCTGCAACATGCCCTGATCCATGGGCACCCGCTTCTCTTCTCCCTTGTGTTGACCACTGTTCAGACCTCTGTTCTGCAAGACATGCTCTAAATGGACCTGCAGTCTGCAAATGCTCTGCAGCTTTTTGGCAGCGTAAGGATGGCCTTGACCTGCATTTTTCCACATGCTCACACTTGAGGGCTGGGTGACCAAATTCCAAGTGCAGCGGATAAAACAGCAGAAAGCCACGGATTTACTTTTTGCCCAGTGAATGCTTGGCACGAAGCACACCGAGCCCCAGTGCTGGTGTCAGGGATGGGATGAGGCTGTGTGACTGGGCTGGGTAGGCAGAGCTCCCTTGCTGCTGCAGTCCTGTCCCCTCCTGCTCTGAGCTGACACAGATAACCTGGGTGCTGGCAGCAGCGGTAGGTATGCTGTCCCCAGCATGCTGATGTTCAGTCTTGTTTATCTGGGAACTCACACCCACTGTAATTTACAAAAAAAAAAAAATTTCTCAGTCTGTTTTTTCCCCTAGAGTCTGTTTCTGAATGAATAAATCTGTACTGGGCCTCAGTTCTTTATACCTTCTGAGAACAGTGTTGCTAATTCCATTTTGTGTGGGACTGAATGCTGTCATCACCCTGCATTTAGCACCACGCTGGAGAAAAAGGGGTAGCACATATGCCAGCTCCCCCCTTCAAAGTGACAGCTGCACTTGGTGAGGTTTTGTGGAGGAGGTCCCTTGACTTTTGCAGGAGAAGCCTGGTCTTCCCAGTCTGCCAGTTGCTGAAGTCCCTGAAGATACTCCAGAGTGAATTGATGTAATAAGGGGCACAATAAGGATGTTATAGTGTAAGAGAACTGGGGAAGTCTTTCTTTTTCTCCTTACATTTTGAGGGGATACTGTTCTGTGATGCTGCATTTGCATAGATCTTTGACAGCAAGGTCAACTCAGTCATGTCTGGCCACCCTTCCACATTGCCACGGGTTAACATTCATGTGCCTCCACGTTCTCCTACGCATCTGCAGGTGCTTCATCCTTCTGAAGAACAAACGGAATATGGCACGGAGCCATGCCCTTGCCTCGGGGCGCTGCCCTGCGGAAGTACACTGCTCTGCCCTGCTGCCACGACGGCGCTAGGAAAAAGCCAGAGGAATGTGCCGCCCCACTGTGCGGCAGGGATGCCGCCCGCCCATCCACGCAGCATGCCCCAGAGTCAGGGAGCGGGAGGCAGGCACTGGGAATATCCCTGGGCTTCTGCAGGCCTTGAAGGGAGCAATAGGAAAATAAGCATAGAATGATTTGGGCTGAAAGGGACCTATAAAAGATCATATAGTCCAACCCCCTGGCATGAAGAGGGAGAACTTTCACTTGACCAGGTTGCTCTAAGTCCCATACAAGCTAGCCTTGAACACTTTCACAAATGGGGCATCCACAACTTCTCTGGGCAACCTGTTATGGTGTCTCACCACTTTCACTGAAAAAAAAAAATATTTCCTCATGTACAGTCTAAATCTACATTCAGTTTGAAAGCCGTGTCCCTTCTCATGTTATTACAGGCTCTGATAAAAAAATCTGCCCCCATATTTCCGATAAAGCCCCCTTTAACTATCAGAAGGCTGCTCCAAGCCCTCCCTAGAGCCTTCTCTTCTCCAGGCTGAACAACCCCAACACTCTGAGCCTGTCTTCATAGGAGAGGTGCTCCAGCCCTCTGATCTTCTCCTTGGCCTCCTCAGGACTACGCTCTAAACAGGTCCGCACCTTTCCTCTTCTGGGGACCCCAGAGCTGGGCACAGCACTCCCGGTGAGGTCTTACCAGAGCAGAGTAGAACCACCTCCCTCAACCTTTCTTTTTATGCAGCCCAGGATACAATTGTCTTTCTGGGCTGCAAGCATATTTGAAATAAAGACAAAACAAATTCCCAATCTGGATTACTGCAGTTTTGATACTATGGAAAGCTATACCTTATGGAAAACTGTCAGATCACTTCAACAGGTTCTGTAAATCCAAGAAACAAAGATGTCAAAGAGGGTTTGTGTCCCCCAGCTCACACTGCTGGAGAGGAAGCACATTTTTGTCCTGTGGGCATCCCTGGAAGCAGCATTTCTATGGAGAGAGCTGTGGTGGATTTTCTGGGAGCTGCGCAGTGTCTGGGCTCCCCGCCAGCGCCCGGGAGCACGGTGCCAGCAGAGGACACCTGCGGCCTGGGGCACCATGGCAGGGACCCCCATGCACTGCAGGGTGCACGGCTCTACTCCACCCACCACTCTGCAAAAGCTCTCTCCATCTGGCTGGGCCCCAAATCCTGACAATACCTTCTGACCTCTCCTCTTGCCTCCTTCTTGCCCAAGCCATGCTCATCCCAGGCACCACTTTCATGCCCTGCACTGCATGTTTTTTGGTCTTGTGAGTGACCCGGGGCTGTGGGCTTCACTCCAGCACAATCCAGGTCTGCTCACACATGTGGGGCTTGCTCTTGTCCCATAGATGCTCAGGACTGCCACAAACACACTGAAGAGCAGAGTCACAAGCCCAAACTCCCACTCTTCCTGGAGAAGCTGACATGATGCATGCTGAGCTTGGAGTAAGCAGACAGGAGAGCTGCTGTGGGGCTGTGCTTCTCTGTGCCAGAAAGGGGCTTGTGAGGTTTGACTCAGAAGGGCTAGAACACCTACAGCACTTCCACTGTCCCAGCCACCTTCAACTCCACAAGACCACACACCCAGATGGGCCATGTTTTGTTGTGGGGCACTGCATTTTCACCTGGATACATCCCTGCAGTGCTGGTTGTGACCACATGCTGCTCTTCAGCTGAGGAGTGGTTGCCCAGTGGAAATATATGGTGCTACTGCTCTAGTGGAAATACTGATCGCAGCGCAGACCTGGAAAGCCTTCCATGAGCTGCCTGACTGAAAACCTCCTATTTGATTAATATTCACATCTTTCCTGGATTCTGCCATGCTCCTTGAGAACTTTGCTTTCCTTCTGAGAATATGGGGCTTATAACTTCCTTCCTCTTCCTCATACTTTGATGCCTAACTACAAATGCCTTGCCACATTACCAGTGAACCTTCACTCTGTTGCAATCTGATGGCTTGTTTCAGCAGGTATTTTAGCTGTTTACAATGTCTTCCAACTGCCAGGTTTGATTAGAATCAGACTTACAAGTCATTAGGCATGATGGATGGACAGATGTATTCATGTGTAGCAAAGTATTATAGTCAAGCAGTAATTTTTTTGTAGGGAGAAAAAGACTAAAAATTAACTTTACCAAAAAAGAACATCACAGTGTGATGAGGTTGGAGTAGACTACGGTGTGACTGGAAAAGTGAGATCTCCAAGGACTCCTTACACGTTGTGCTGGAGTGTAGACTGCAATGGTGAAAAGCTGGAGAGGGCTGACATGCAGTGTGAGCAGCCAGACCTTGCACAAACACATGCTCATTTTTACTTCTCCTGTAAGGCCTATATTTCTCTTTCCTCAATCATGGGTTCATTAGGACACCTTATCTCTTTGCAAAAAATAGGTGTGTGTTACCTGCTTGGATCTATAAGTCTATATTTACCTTTTCACACATCATTGCACACTTGAGTGGTACGGAGTGTGAATGATCCCTTCCAGCAACAGGGCCTTCTTTAATCACAAAGCCTTGCTCTGCTTCCAGAGACTTGTTGAGACCAAGCAAGACAGTGGTCCCACGGAAAAAATGGCAATATTTTTATAGGATTCACATAAAACATAGCAGGCATTCGTGATGGGGAGCTACACTAGACCCATGGAAAAAATGTGTTAGATATTTCCTAACTCTCTGAACACTGTGCTGTCACTTCTTTTGTTATTGCTAGACAAATTTGAAAGATGGCATGTATGAGTGTCATGGGAAATCAAATTGACTCTGCCTTGAGTCACAATTGAGGTTTGGTTCACAATGCACCACTTTCCCTACAAGTGCTCAGTTCAAAACTGGAAGAAGGAAAAGACAAATTTCACTAGCACAAGTCCAGGTATTTTCTGACAGTAGAGAAACATGGAAACTCTGGACTGACCTGCTAGTCCTGAAGAAGGGATTTTCTGCTGGCTCACATTGTGGGTTGCCTTTTACCAATTGATCCATAAAAGATGTCTGAAGAGCCTGAAGGTTTTGAAAGATGGGTTTACTCATTGAAGAAGGCAATTATTGAGCTGATGCTTGTTTGAGTGTTGACTGAGAATATCAGTGCCATCAGTGATGGTGTCATCATAGCTTCATGGATCATAGCTTCGTGTTGCTCACGACATCAGGTTTAAACAAAGCACAAGGTGATTATGGGACTGACTTGCAGAATGTCTCAGAAAGAACTAAGAAACATCTAAGTGAACAGAAAAGAGGAAGCAGATGTCTCTGGTCATGCACTTTGGCAGCGGGATAGCTCATTCTCGTCACTTTGGCAGCCCACCAGGCAGGACCAGAGGCCGCTGAAATCAGCAGATCCATCAGGGCTGAGGGCAGTAGGAGCAGCGCCCACGCGCATGGATGTGTGTGTGTGTGTGTGTGTGTGTGTGTGTGTGTGTGTGTGTGTTACAAAGTAGTTTTAACTGAGAGAGTTTTAATGAGAAGAATGAGATTCGCTTTCTCCCTGCAGTTAATTTGCTTTCATGGGACCAAATGAACAGCAGCATTAAGGGCTACTAGCAGGAGTTATTTATGGCACGTGAAAACCACTTGAGTGTCGCACGGCGTACCTGAAGCACTCTGAAGCCCAGATACAGGCAAGTCTGCCAGACCAGGATTTTGCCTGGTCAGCTGTCAGTCTCACCCTGTGAGTCACCGATGTCCCACTGATTATTTTCCAGTCAGCTGCGAGTGAAATGCCTGCAGCTCCCAGGGGAACAGCAAGATTAGTACTGTCTTCCTGGTTGTGCCATGCTCGTGCAGTAGGGCAACGCTGTAAAATCTCCCCCATGATCTCTGCTGGCCGAGACAGGATAGGTCCTGTAGAACCAAGGTAGTTTCTTTCCAGGCTCAAGGACTCACTAGTTATAAGAAACACATGTCACTTTGAGGGATGTTGGACGTTGCCCAGACCTGTTTGCACAGGCACTACTACTGGCTTGACGATGGACATGAGGAAAATCTTTTCTCAGAAAAGTGAATCAGCTCTGGGACAGGGCACCAGAGGGGTGTAGATCGTCATGCTGGGCAGCTTTCAAGACTCAGTGGGAAAAAACCACAGCTGACTTCACATCTTGCCGGCAATAATCATGCTCCAAGCAGGACTGGAGACCTCCAGAAGGCCCTGCCACTGGCACTGCTAGGATGCTGTGATAGATTTAACAAAAAGCTAGTCCTGATGCTTTGCAGGAAACGAGCTGAAACAAGCTCCACCGAGCTGACAGAAAAGCTAGAGTTTATGCAGAGCTGCTCCAAACGAAAACATCGTGTAGCCCTCCAAGGGGCATGAATCAATGAAACATAGCCCTCGCTGCCCCGCGGCAGCTCGCTGCTGCCGCTTACACCCTCTGCTACAGGCGAGCGCTTCTGGGGGCTGCTACAGCGACCGTTCCAGCACGCTGCCACCAGGCACCGTGTACGAGAGCCAGCCAGGGCGGGATGCGCGCACAAGGGCCGCCCGGGACGGGCACACGGGCGGGAGGCCGGGGGCGGGAGGAGGATGCCGAAGCCGGCTAGCGCCGGGG
>VXAX01000095.1:407406-461136 GCA_013399835.1 Leptocoma aspasia | reverse complement strand
GTGGGTGCCTCTCCCGCGGAGCGGGCGCGCTGTGACAGCGGCGCGGCGGCTCTCGCCTGTGCCGGCGGCGGAGGGGGATTGTGGGAGAATCCCCGGGGAGCCGGTGCGCAGGGGAGCGCGGCGTGGATGCTGCCGCGGGCACGGCGAGCGAGCGGAGCCCCTTCGCTCTCGGGAAGCGCTCCCACCCCGCCCGGCTAGGTTTCTTTCTGGTTGTCGTCGGGGTTGGGTAATTTCCTCTCGGAACTCTACCCAAAATGCTGCTCTTGCGCAATGCCAAGCTCAGGAGGGCTTTTTGCGCTGTGCAGGCTTTTCACAGTCTTTCTCTGTCCGCGGACCTGCTGAATGAGCGGCACGGGTTTAACATGAGCTGTGAGGCAGGGTCGTGAGTACAGCTGTTATGTATCCCAGCGGCGCTTTCCACTGGACATATTTGGTCCTGTGATGCAGTACCGTGATACGTGGCAGCCTTGCGTGTGTTTTATCTGCACTGGATAAAACACACGTAGGCCTTTTCCACGACCGCTTGGGTGCTGGCAGGATCTCGGCGGGTTTGCAGCCCGCTGGTGGTCTCATTTTTACTATGTGATGGCCTGGACCTGTTTTGATCTGCTGGCTTTTTCACAAGGCAGAGTTGGGGACAAGGGGAGTTCCAGATTTGTCGTACCTTTAAAAGGCTGTCCCACCCAACTTGCTGCTTGTGACTGCTGCTCCTTGAAGGACACTCCTGTGCTGTAGGTAGGGTTGTCACCATGACCTGCTGGCATCCCATTTGACAGTAGCCTGGCCACACCTTGGGCCCTTGAGCCTGGTGGTAGTCTCCCTCATCCACCAAGTGTGCCGTTTTAGCACGGATACCTCTGTTACCGGAGATCACAACAGGGGAAGAGATTTCAGAGAAGGTACCTCTGGTTTCCAGTTTATGAAACTGACAAAAGAATTCATCATTTCTCTTGGTGCTTGCTGGTCAGCTGTTTATGGATCGATGCATCTGAATTACAAATGACTGTTTTGTTACATTAGGAAGGTGGTTTTGAGGTCGCTAAAAGAAACTGTCCTGTGTTTTGTGTTGGTTTTGATTTGTATCTTTCACTTTTTTCCCCTTATATCACTTATGTTGAAAGTGGCTGTGCCAGCCTGTCCTGAGAGAATGGATGTTGGGAACCCTTTATGAGTATAGCTTTGCTTTGAATGGTCTCCACTTAGTCTGATCCTGTCAGGAGTGAGTCATGTGCTGTGGAAATGCCTGGAGTTTAGAGAAATGCTCTTAGTGACCCCACGATTCAAAGTGTTACTGGAGTTAGTTGCCGAAGGATCATTTAAGATGTTTTAAATCATCTTTGTAACATCTTCAGTGCAGTTCACTGAGTCTGCCAAAGGGCATGTGAGGCTACTGGCAGTGGTTACAGGTGGTCAAGAGAGCTACAGGGCCACGGAAGAAGTAGCTCTTTACAATAGAGTAGGCAAATGTTTTCTAGCTATGTTACCTTCAGTTCATGTGGGGTGGCGCAGTCACATGCAGCCTGGCACTGTCACAGCATCAAGATTTATAGCCAGCGTGTAGGTGAAAAACTGTTTGTTCTTTTTTTTCCTCCTCTGTTCTTTTCAGATTTTGGTAGCAAACAGCATTTGTTAAACAATTGTATCATGCCTCACATGTTGGTCAGAGCTGAGTCTGCCCTGATCAGCATTTCATGTGTCTCTAAGGCCACCGTGAGGCATAGAGGGTGTGCACATTGTGAGCACTTCTGACATGTAATTGCCCCACCCAGAACTTAGAAATACTCCTTTTTGAGCTCAAAACTCACTTATCAATATGAACATAAAAAGCAGGAACCATCCTGTGATTCCTGTATTCCCAAAGGCATGGGGAAGTGCTCTGATGGGAGCAGGTAGCTCCAAAAACTCTATTTTCTCAACAAACCGACATTTATTGTAACATACATAATTCTAGGTTTTTTAATTTCCTGCCTGCCCCTCCCCCATCGTTGTTGGGAAGCATGTGATGACTCACACAGGATATGTGTGACTGAGCTGCTCAGGCTTTTTGAATGGTAAAATAGCCAGGTACTCATTTCAGAGGCCCACAGTTTTCTTCCTAGCAGTCTTTAGAGAGTAGTTTACAATCCCTGCTGTCTGGCTCTGCAACAAATGCATTAGCTGAATGAGGTTTAATCTCGTACAAGAAGCTGCCAGATTTTAAATGTGCTTTTATGGTTCACTTGCTATTATTTATAATTTAAAATAATAAATCAGGCTGGGGTAATACTATAATTCAGCTTCAAGCTGAAAAGTCCTTAAAAGCTATGCAATTCTCTAGTACAAGGTAATATAAGCATTTTGGATTTATGCTCCAGTTTAGAGCTGCATGCCAATGGGTATCTTAAACGAGGTATCAGGAAGCAGAGCCTGCTTGCTGCAGTAAAATCTCAAGAATTCCGAGAAATTCTGGTTTCTCTGAGAAGCCCAAAAGCAAGTAAATCCAGGTATTTCCTGCAGGTGTCCATTCCCCAAATTATTACATTCTTTAGGAGATGCAGAACAGTATTGTGGTATTGGTTTTGGTTGGTTTTTTTTAATAAAAAATTGCTCTCTGGAAGTAGTATGTGTGTCGGCCTAAGCACTTTCAAAACAGTCAAATGTGTTTCTTCTACCATTTCCATGTGGTATTTGTATTTCGGTGTTGGGGTAGTTACATGCCTGCTGGTTTAAGGAGGGTATGCACAAGGAGTCAGATTCTTTGGCTGAGAGATCCCTTTCCGAAAGAGCTCATTTTAAAGCAGTAGAAGTCTGCAAAGCAGAATTTCATAGACAGGCTTATCTATATTTCAGGGATATCATTTTCAAATCCTGCCCAGCTGAGTGCACGTGTTTATGGAGGTTATTTTAGTGTACAGCTGTCTCTTTAGCCATTTCTAACCCCTGTTTAGGCACCAGGTGTGGCTAGGATGGCAAACATAAAAAGATGCACTCTTGCCCTTTTTGCCATGAGTATCTTCCGGGAAAGTTCACCCAAGTGTGCTAAATATTGCAGTCATGTGTCTGTCCTAATAGCTTTTCATGCCCAGATATAAGATTAGAAAACTGATAAGTCTGTACACTAGTAATAAACAGATACTGACAAAACAAAAATGTAGTTTAATATATGAACCAGTGAATTATCCAAAGGACAAACCACTGGAGATGTACTCATTTTCACTAAGGTTTAAAAACGACAGTTTCCTGGGATACCATAGAATGGATTGGATTGGAAGGGACCTTAAAAATCATCTAATCCCAACTCCCTGGTGCAGGCATGCACACTTTTACCTAGACCAGGTCGTTCAGAGCCTCATCCAACTTGGCCTTGAACAAACACTTCCAGGAATGGGGCATCCAAAACTTCCCTGGGCAACCTGTTCCAGTACCTCATCACTCTCACAGTAAAGATTTTTTTCCTAACATCTAATCTAAACCTGCTGCACTTCAAAGCCATTGCCCCTTGTCCTGTCACTATCTTGTCAAAAGTCCCTCTCCAGCTTTGTTTTCTTCCTAGAGCCTTGTCCTCTCCAAGCTGAACAGTCCCAACTCTCTCAGCCTGTCTTCAAAGGGAAAGTGCTCCATCCCTCTAATCATCTTGGTGTCCCACCCCGGACTCACTCCAGCAGGTCCATGTCCTTCCTGTGCTGGGAACCCAGAGCTGGATGCAGGGTTCCAGGTGGGATCTCACCAGAGCAGAGCAGAGGGGCAGAATCCCCTCCCTCCCCTGCTGCCCACGCTGCTTTGGATGCAGCCCAGGACACGTTTGGCTTTCTGGGCTGGGAGTGCCCATGGCTGGGTCATGTCCAGCTTCTTGTCAGCCAGCACCCCTAAGTCCTTCTTCTTGGAGATCTTGGGCATACAAGGAAAATAACTGTTTCTCCAAGATGTCAGAGTTCTGGATATAAATTGGTGCTTTCCACTTCCATGTTAGTTAGGCATGTTTTATAAAAACAAGGATTGAAAGAAAACAACTACTTTGGACAGCTGTCACTCAAGGAAGAGAGGACCTATTGCACAGGCTATTTCTTCAATGCACTGCTTCTGATAGTCAGTACGAGCAGGTGCTCTAAATTGTTGATGCTGAAGATGAGTGATGAGGGTTTTCTGATGCTTTGAGGTAGCCTGTAAAATCAGCAGTGATGCTTAGTGTCTGTATTACAGAAGTGTTTAGAGGTTGTGTGCTGCCTGAGATTGAAATCATAAATAATATAGTTTGAGGCCCTGTATGTGTGGACATTTGTGGGCAGAGGTAGATGTCTTACTGCTGGCAGAATCCTAGCAGGACAAAACTGGGGCAAGAGGGTGAACACCTAAGAGATGCTAAACCCAATGTTTTTTTGGGAAGACGTCTGGTCTGACCATGCTGGAGGGATTTGGTAGGTTTGGCATGCCTGGGGGCTGGCCATCCTGTCACATTGCCCACCTGCAGTCATAGGCTCTCGTCTTGCTGTGGGGAGTTTCTACCCCAGGAATTGGAGGCCTCTGAATCTGTGGGGTCACTTGCAATACCAGGCAGTGGAGAAAACATTTGCTTTACATGTAGCATCTCCCTTTCCTCTCTCATCTGAACCTGCCTTTTTTTAACCTTTTTTATATAGCTGGTCTCTGCTCCTTCCTGCCTGCCTGGGTGCTGGAGGCATTGCTTTGCTCACAGACACAAGCTGGGGTTGTGCTGTGTCCCTCTACTGCCTTCTTTTGAAAAAGTAAAACAGAAGCTCGGAGAAGAGCTTGGAGAAGGCAGGGGGAGGGGGAGATAACACGTGAATCAGTTTGCTCAAATTTAAGCTTTCTTGACTTCAAAAGAAGGTTTGAGAAACTGTTAAACTTCTCCAAAGAATATGCTTAAGATATTTGGCAGGGAGCAGATGTGTGATCCTGGCAACACCACTGACAACTCCACAGCTATCTATCTGTGTGGCTGGGAGCACATCATACCTCTGAAGCACTCGCTTTCTTGGCAGGCAGGGAGCAGCTTCTGTGAGGAAAATATCACTAGCATCCTCTTATCTGGTCAAAGTGGAGGTCAAGGAGTGTTAAATAGGCTTGTGAAGTAACTTGGAAAGGTATTGTGCTGTGCTGCAGAGCAGCTGTTTCAGGCACAAAGCACAACAGACGGAGGAGAAAAGGAAAGTTTTCTGTGTCATGCATGTAGTGTTTTATAAGATCTTGTTTCTCTGCCAGCATTGATCTGAAGTAATAGCTACTTTCTCTGGAAATTGGGCCAAGCTTGTGTTTGGAGAGACAGATAACTTGCAGCTTCCAAAACTGCACTTGGACGCAGAATTCAGTTAAACTCTTTCACCTTCCTCCTCTGGTGTGGAGCATCTTAGTTTGACTTCATTCCGCAGATAGGGAACATTGTCCCTGTCTTGAGGGCCATCCCCACCCCAAAGGGCAGGGTGCTGGGGGTGCGCAGTCCTCAGTAGGGAGGTGCTCTAGGTCTGATGGTCTCACATACAAGCAGGAGGTGCTGGGCTCCACTGCTTGCCTCCCTTCCTCAACAGTGGACACTACTCTCCAGCCAGCGTCCTGCAGCCGCTGCTCCCCTCCCTCCTGCACACCCTTCTCTGCAGGGCAGAACAGGGGTTTGGTTTCAGGGACAAAACCAGCTAGTCCACAGCTATACTGCAGTCATGGGGCCAAAGATTTGGAGTGTTGGGGCATGTGGATGGAGCAGTGTCAGTGTTCAGCTTGCTCCTATTTCTCTGGGTTGGAGAAGGTCTTGCTGCGCAGCCTGTCCCCACTGGATCCCTGTTGTCTTTTGTGCAGCCCCTGCCTGCAAGGAGAGGTGCCTGGTGAGCCAGGTCTGCATTGCATTTGCACTGCAGGTGCTAATTTCACTGAGGGGTGGCCATGGCCAGGGGCGTGGCAAACAGCCTTTCCAGCAGGCTTCCAGCTGCTGCTGAACTGCGGGGAGCTCAGGGCAGCGCCCAAGCCTCTGCACGTGTTTGTCTGAAAGAGTTGCTTTTGTCAGCTCCCCCGACTGGGGTGTCATTGGACTTGCTTTGAGGGCAAAGGGACAAGTTACCTGCAAACCTGTCTTGCTGAATCTGGAAGTCGCCCTGTAAAGGCCATATGGGATGGGTTCCCACAAACCTTTGTGCTCCAGGGCAGGGCACAAAGCAGCAGCAATCTCTCCAGGCATGCAATGCCCTCCTGCTGTCCTTGCCTCCTGCGCTCCCCGACGCCAGCAGCAACCCGTGCTTTTGAGGTGCACAAGCCCTGGCAGAGTTTCAGCCAGACAGACACATCTCCACCCCACCTGGCACCCGGCACTCCCCCACCTATCTGGGAAGCGCACCCCAGCCCCGGGGCAGTGCTGGAATCCAGGAATCCAGGTGCACATGCCACAGGCAGGATGCGATGGGGGGATTGCCTGCTGATTTGGGGCTGCCGCTGGCAGAGATGTGCCTGAGATGCCACTCAGCCTGGGAGGGCTCCTGTCTACACATCCCATCCTGCTGCATAGTGGGAGGTTGATGGCTGCTCAGCCTTTTTCTGATCTATGTTTGTAGTTTTCTGTTAGAGAGCCTGGAATTTAATTTTGTGGCGGGTGGGAAGAGCTAATAGCATGCAGATTGCCTGGCTCAAAGGGAGACAGTTCAAAGCCGCCTCAGTGAGCGTGCACTGGATTTGAGCCACCAAGGAGGACTTTGCTTCTCACCCAGAAGTACACTCCATCAAGAAGACTGTCTGCCTTTTTTTAAAAATTTTGTTCTAAGATGCCACGTGCTAGTGTCAGTGCTGGGGATTGGGTTAAGAATTTTTTTCCTCTGGCTGTAGTTGCTGAGTTAATCAGGCAGACCCAATGTTGCCAGGACGTGTGATGCATCCTCATTTTTTTCAGCCTCTTTCCCTTTGGGGTCCGCAGTTGCAGATGCCAGCCCGTGTGCGAGCCTGCCCAGGATAGGAGATGAGCCCATGTAGCAGGTTTCCCTTGCCTTGGCATAGCTAACATCTGTGGGGCTATACAGCTTCACAGCCAGTGAAGGTGTAGATCAGCCAAATGAAATATGTCCCAGCCCTTTGGGAGGGAATTTTTTTTTTTGTGACTAGGATATTTCTAGAAAGACCCAAGGAGTTTTTTCTTTAAAGTCTCCTAGGGGAGCAATGGCTGCAGGCCGAAAGAGGCAGCGGCTGCCAGCCAGTTGGCTGTTTTGACCAGTGGGCTGCATGCCAGGACATGGCTGCTTGGGAAACCCAGATTGACAAGGGACATGGGGGCTGCCTTGTCACCCACCATGGGCTTGAGCCATGACTTGAGTCTGTCTGGTGCCATCTGAAAAGCTTCTGGCACAGCTCTGAAGTTTAGCTGATGGGAAATTATTTTAATTACCTTAAGAGGGAATTACTGCTTTGCTCAAGTGTGGGATGCAGCTGCCTACCTGCCCTGGAGCTGCCATGTGGGGCTGGGGTCCAGCCCTGCTTCACAGCCTGGGGTGGGGGAACTTGCTCTCACATTGTCTGGGGTGGAGCTGATATTGTTTTTCCCAGCCAAGGCAGGCTTGGTGTGGCTGATGGGCCCTTCCTTCCCTTTTCTGTCGGGGCCCTGCAAAGAGAGGGTTGTTTGTTTTTTTTTTTTTTTTACTCTCTTGCGAGCTCTGCTTCTCTTTTCCAGCTTTTCTTACGTATGAGGATTGTCTGAGTGTGGCAGTGCGGGTGTGCACACAGCTCAGCGGATGGATAGCAGCACCCAGCTCTCAGCCAGGGTGATGGAAATGTTCTTTTCGGCTCTGTTCAGGGGCAGCCTTTTTCCAAGTGCTGCTACCTATTTTTGCTTTCATTTTCACTAAATTAAATGTCTGAGATTGATGCCTGGCTTAAAGCATGCCGGTAGATTTTGCTTTTTTTCCCAGTGAAGCTCTTAGGAGGGTGATTCAGATGGCTGGATCACTCTTCAAGCCTGTAGAAGAGCCTAGTTTCCCTCCTTCCTATTTCCTTCTCCCAGGGCTGCACTGCCCTCCTGAATAATAGGGTTCCCCCAGTCTGTCCTGCCTGAGCCCCTCAGGGCTGCCCTTTGTGGCAGCAGCCCCATTTTGTATCACCTGCTCCCACCTTCTTGGATGGAATGTGGTGCCGTCCTGTTTGCAGCCCCTGTAGGGATGCACGAGTACACTTCTGGCCCTGCGAGGCACTGCTGCCTGAGTTTTCCCAATACTTCTAGTGTAGGGAAAATGTTCCTTGCAGCCTCCCTAGATCACTCCCTTTGGTCTAGGGAGGCTAGAGCAGTCTCTAGATTTATTATAACATCAGGCTGAGTGGACTCTGGGCTGCTTGTGTGGGGGTCCTCTCATTTTGGTTCAGCAGGATGAGCACCAGGAAGGCTGTGTGCTGGCAGCCTCAGATGGCAGGAGGTTTAGTTGTTGTGGCAGGCATGGCCATTGGGAAGTGGGGATGGGAAAATCACTGGCACTGTGCGACAGGCTCCTGGGACTCCAGCACTGAGCTGCCTCTGCTGTTTGCAAGCCTCACTTTTTGCTTTTTAGGAGAAGCTGCTTCCGGTTTGTCATGGCCACTGGCTTTTCCTGTGCACCTTCCCTGTGAGCTTCTGAGGGTCAGAGGTGAGGGGCAGGAGTGGGTTGGCTTTTTTTGGTGTATCTTTCTCTTACCCTGCCACTGCCAGCTAAAACCTCCTTTTACAAACTCGGAAATGTTTTGATGTGATGCTGTGCTTTTGTGTTCTTTCACAAGCTTCCTGCAGTTGCTTATTTATGTTCTCGAGGTTTTCTTTTGCTAAAAATACACAGTGGAGGCTCATGAAGCTGCTCTGTTGGAGCTTTGTGATGCTGAACCCAACAGGCATCTGCCTACAGATGCCTGGCTCCATGGGTGACCAGAGTTGCAAGTCCACACAGTGCTGTCATGCCTGTCTGTTTTTAGAAGGACTCCATATACAGTGACTCCTATGTCAGGCAGTCATCTTGAACAGAATCAAAAAAGATTCAGATGGAGTGAATTGAGCTGGAAAGTTTACCTAGTAAACATAGATAGGGACACAGTTTTGGCATGTGGGACAGCACTTGCAGCAGACTTTGCACATTTTCTTGGCATTGCAGATTACATCCTGAGTCAGCATCCTTGGGAAACAACAGCCCTAGGGCTGCATGCTATCCAGGTAGTCAAATTTCAGTGAAAATTATTTAAAATTAGTAGCTGGAACTGTGACTCTATTAACCAGTTGGAAAGCCTGTGTGTTTGTGGATTTGCCTTTAGCCTTGTCCTGCTTGGGAAGTGAACTGAAAGTGTCAATTTGCAGTGGGTGGTATGTTACTGCTGCTTTATGTCAGCCACTTGGCTTTACGAGGTCGAGTTTGTTTTAGTCATCCTGTATTTCAAAACAACCTATTCAGCTTTTTTTCTGGTTTTGTATTTGGTGACTGTATTAACTGAGTGATTTATGTCCGTCCTGTCTCCGAAGCGCCTGCCTTGCGACACATGGATAGCACTGGTGCCTGGGGACTTCTCACTGACCTACATGGTGGCTGCATCCCTTAGGGCAGTATTTCCAAGAAGGTGTGCTGCCTTTAAAACTGATTCATTAAACAGGAGGTTAGAGCAGTAGAGATCATTTCTCACCAGTGCCCTTCAGACTATGAAACTGTTAAATCGCTGCCTTCTGCAGCTGTTTTTTACAACGAATATGCTTCCTGCTCCCATCCTTTCCTTGCCAATGTTCCAGTCTCTGTAAGACAAGCAAGAGTGAGTGCTGGCAGGATGAGTGGTCTATGTTTCGCCTTGGGGGGCTGCTGGATGCCAGGCAGCAAAATGCTGTTTGCAGTTCCAAATGCTTGTGGCTGTCCTTGCCCAGCTGGAGCTCACAAGTCACCAGTGGGAGATTTCCTCTGTAAGTTCACCTAAATGGCAGACTTTCATTTCCTCCTGCCTTACTCTGAGTGGGTTCGAGACATTAAAAGAACCTTTGTTTGTTAAACCAGAAAGCATTCTCCAGTCTGATGGGGCTCACAGTTGCTTCTTGGGAGCAGCAACTGGGAGAAGAGTCCAGTAACTGGGAACACAGAGCCCAGCTTGTCCCAGCAGGAACAGGCTTGTTTGATGGGACAGCAGCCACACCCAGTGCCTGGCAATGGACTAGGCAGGCAGGGCCCCACGAGGGGATCTGTTGCTTCTGCCCCTCTGCTTCCTGCAGCATCCCACTGGATCCTGCTGCTGGCAACCGGCTGCTAGAAGGATAGGAAAATAAAGTCCCTGGGCACGGATGCCCAACATAATCCCCTTTGCTGGCCGTGACCTGTTAGGTGAACCATGCCCAGTGCAATGCCCTCTGCTGTTTTAAAATCACAAAAGTGTAGCATCTCTGACTAACTCTGAGTGCTAGTCTCCTAATGGAGGTGACACTGATAGGCACAGGGATGGCTGGGGGAAGTGGGTGTGCAAGTGGGTTGGGGCCAGAAGCTGTTTTGGGAAAATGCCCTCCAGCATGGTGTGGAAGCAGTCCCCAAATTCAGAGGAAGCAATGTACTGTCTCCCCCTCCTGCTACCTCTGGCCTCATTGATATGATCCCTGTCCCACAGGCACAAGGGTGGCTGTGCCTGGCCCCTGATCCTGTCATCACTGAGCCCCAGTCCCGGTCATTCCACTGTATGTTCCTTCCTGCTGCAGTTCCTCCAATTTTTGCCTCTTCCTCCTGCTGCAGAGCACCTTCTGAGCTCTCCCTGCAAGCCACATTTGGACTTCAGAGTAGAGAGGCTTTGGCCCTGGTCCTGGAGCTGCAGGGCAGGCATCCACAGGGCCCAGCTTGTACCATGGGGCAGAGAGGGTGCAGAACCGGGCACATGTGTCAGCGGTGCAGCTGGGAATTGCTGGAGTGCTGGGAGCGTGGGCAGACTGATCCCAGTGCCCCTGGAGTCTGAGAAATCACTGCCTTCTCCTCGTGTGAGAGGGAAACTTGCCCATTTAACCAGTGCAAAATGCAGAGATCAGGAGATCCCTTTGCATCCTGCTGCTGTGTAGGCGCTATGCAGCAGCTTCCCTGCTGCCTCTGGAGGAACACTGAGCACCTCTGCCAGCTTGGCCAGTCGCCTCCTTGTCCTCTCCAGTGAGTGAGCACAGGTTAGTGAAGCAGCACAACCAAACTACAGTTGCCTCTTCTAAGTAATCTTCTAAATAACCAGGGAATGTGCCATGAGTCTGGAGCGTTATTTCTGCTTTTTCTAGTAATCACACATTGTGGAAGGCATAAGGCTGATTGTGACGGCCACTGCCTTTTTGAGCTCCATACGTCACTTGTGCTTCTTCTCAAGGGGCTCCCTGAGGGCAGTGTACTCCACTTTGCGGACCTGGGGGTTTCTCCAACAAATGTGAGGCAGTAGCATTCGTGAGGTAGGACACTCAAGCACACCCAAATGGAGGAAAAGGGGAGGGTACAGCAGTCAAATCCTTGAGGGGTGATCCTCAGACTGGTATTTATGGTTGATGCTTTATGCCTTATGCAGGGGGTCCTCAGCAACCCCACCGCTGCTGAGGCTTTAGCAGAGTTTGTACCAAGTGCAGTTTGTTGACTGGCTGGTGCTGGAAGCAGGACATGGCAGCAGGAGAAGCCCTTCCTTAGGCTTTTGTGGTGAGTCGCTCTGTTGGTGCTGGAGCAGCTGGAAGAAAATAGAAGGGCCAGCCTGGCTGTTCTGAAAGGGTTTCTCTGATGCCACCTGGACTTCTCACTTTTAACCTGGTTTTAACACATTGTTTCAGTGGTTTCAAAACCTGCCACATTTGAAACCATCTGCAGAAATTGCCAACCTGAATGCAAATCTGGATATCGGTTTTTTTAGCATTTTTAGTACAGAACTGTTAATAAATAAGTGGCATGTCTACAAAACAGTGGAAATATCTCTTAAGAAAAAATCCAGGAAGGGGATTTTATTCACTTTGCATGTGACTAGCCACAGGTGATTTTGTCGATAGGAGAGCAGAACTATTTTTGAAGTACTTGACCCTTGGGCTGCCTGAGGTAGGTGAGAGCCCAGAGAGGGATACTTCAGGCTGGTTTTATGGTGCATGTGCCAGTGGGAGCATGCTTGGCTGGCCACACAGACTGTAGGATTTGCAGGTCTTAGTGTCAGTGACTCCATTGGGTTCTGATAGCAAGAGGACACATTGTTTGTGGGGTTTGCTCTGACTTGGTGGTGTGAGGTTGCTTTGAGGTTCAAGCTTCAATACCTCCAAGCACTGATGGGATTGTGTTGGGACCAATGTTTCTTAAAAGCAAACCCAACCAAAACCCTCATGTGTGTAAAGGATGTATTCCCAGAGAAATTGATTGTGTGTGTTAATTTGCTTTGTGTTATGCCTCTCTTCCAGTTGGTGCACTACGTGTGGAGTTCTCCCAGCCTGTAAACCTGCAAGAAGTGGCAAGAATAAACCCAGAGGTCAAAGCAGGAGGTCGTTTTGTTCCGAAGGACTGCATAGCACTTCAGAAAGTAGCAATAATCATACCATTCAGGAACCGAGAGGAGCACCTGAAGTACTGGCTCTATTACCTGCACCCAATTCTCCAAAGGCAGCAACTAGATTATGGAGTATATGTTATCAACCAGGTAAGATGCTAGAGACAAGCTTTTATAGAGCTGTCACAACAGTGCCTGTGCCCCTTAAAATAGAGGATTGGTTGCTTTACTTTGAAAAGCAGTAGGCTGGCAGGCAGGAATAAGGTTGCTTAAAAAACAAAAAAGAAAAATTTTGCTTCAATGCTTTTGATGGAAAACCTGAGATCTCCGCTTCTACTGAGGTACAATTCACTCTTAAGAGCTTCTGCTTAAAGAAACCACTTGGTGAGGAGGAAAGAATTCCTAATCGCACAACCCAATTAATTATCTCTCTCCAAATGTCCTTTTTTCCCAACTGCTGCAGGAATGGCATGCAGAGATTTTTAAGGTTGATGAGCTGGTATTAATGCCTAGTTTGCTAGTAGATGTGCCATAAATGTGTAGGATTTCACTTCATCGAGTACCTTCTGTTCATGTTAGTGCACAAAGTCAGGATGGAAAAAACAAAGCTGTGGCAGTGGGGCGGGCGAGTGGTTGTCTTCAGGGGAATAGAAAAGAAACAAGCAATCATGGGGAAGTTCTTGGAGTTTTCGGTGTTGGGGCTTTTTTGTCTTCAAATCTGGCTTTTAAAAAAGAAAGGCATAAAAATGCACATTTCACTCAAGACAAGCTGTCTTAATTTGTAGCGTAATGGTGTTTAAATAAGTGAGTCTTGTTCACCCTTGGAAAGGCTTAAAATGTGCAGGCATTTGTACAGGCTGCAGGGTGAAAGGGCAGATGCAGTTCTGAGAGCCCCAGCAGAGACCACCTTCTGGACAATTCCACTGTAGTTTCTCTCTTGGATATGTATTTTTATCCTGTTTTCTCAGTTCAGTGAGAACTGAGATGAAACAACATGCTTTTTTAACTGTTAACTCCTTAAACTTCTGCTTGGATCAGCTGGTGTGTTTGGGCATATCAAACACCATGAATATTTAAAATGGTCACCCAAGCAATGAATTTCGTCACAGACTTGAAAGTAGGGGGAGACTCATCCCGAGAGAGAAAACTGATAAGCCATTACTACAATTTCTCTTACTTTGCTCATTTCCAGGCTGCCAGAGATCAGGACAAAAGAGATTTCTGGGGAATTAGCAGTAGCTCCCCGGCACAGCAGCCAAGATGGTTCGGTGTCCACATCTGACTCTGCTTATGGCCTGGCAGCCACGCTGCTGAGGACACAAGGCATTTCTGCAGCATGGGGACTGGCATGCTGTGCCCTAAAAGTGAGCCCTGTAAGGAAACCCTTCCTGTGTAAAGCAAGGAGCCTCTTGCTGCAGTGCAGGAGCGCAGGGCCAGCCGCAGCCCTCCATGCTCCGAGCTGCGTTTCCTTGCTCGTGGTGCAGCGTTGGCCCCTGCGAGTTGGTGGTGCCAGAGGGCTGGCTGAGCCACAGGCCCTGCTGGTCAGGGGGGTGCAGGTGGCAGGACAGTGCCTCCCTGCTCTGAGCACGGCTCGGAAGGGAGAGTGTGGTGTGGCTTCCAGCAGTGGTCCTGTGGTGGGAGCTGCTGCTTTCCCAGGCAGGTGTAGTCACCCACCAGCTGTGAGAGCTGCCTGCACATGGTCGGGGGCATGGCTTGTGGGATAGCAACCAACTCCATTGTGAAGAGCTGGCAGTGCAGCTGGGGGTGGTGTGTCCCCATTGGTGGTGAGGAAAGCAGTGCTGGTGGCTCTAAAGGCAGGCCGTGTCTGAAGCCTGGTTGGAGTCCCTCCTGCTGCTGTGATGGCACATGCTGGCTTGCATTGCCCTGTGTTGCTGGCTGCTCCTCTTCTGTGGTCTTGTTCTCCAGCTCTAGGGCTGTGTCCTTTACAGTTAACTCTCAGAAGTTTTTGAAGCAAATGCTTTTTCTCAGGTGCATCCCTTGGGCATAGTTTGAGTGAGAGTGAAATGCAGTACAGGGAGTATATATGCCCTGACCACATCCAGCAGATATAGCTTAGCAAGTAGGACTACTTGATTTGCAAAATAAATGTTCTCCTTCTGCATGCCTCTAATAAGCCGTGTCTAGAAGTGGAGTGGTCAGTGGTAGTGAAACCACTGGATGCATCTCCCAAGGGTGAGTGGGACCACTGAGTAGAGAGAGATGCAGAAGATGTATTATTTCTTCCAGAAGTACAGTAGGAAAACAGTCTTATTTCTCTGCTGTCTTGACAATTGCTTTTCTCTTTTTCTTGTCTGTCCTTCCCTTTGCATCTGCCCTCCTTTTTTTTTTTTATTTTATTTTTCCTTCTAGTGGGGAAATATTACCTTTACTTCTTAATCCTGTCTATATCAAAGCAATCACTGAAGCAAGGAGAATTACTGTGTGATCTGGTTCTTACACGCTGCCTACATGCTCTTCTGTGCTCCGCATCTCATAGAAAGAAAGAGGAGTGCTGAGCCCTGCTACTGCTGCACTGGTAATGTCAAACTTCTTCCTTTCAGCACAGTGTGTTTCTGTCACGAGTCCATTGTGTCTCCACCATGCTGTTCTTGCGTGCCTGAATGCCTCTGAGTAGGACTTGGCTGAAGTCAGGGGGATGATGTTTGTAAAATGTCCGGCATGTAACAGGAGCCAGTGGAAAATAACGTCTTACGTTTCACCGTGCACACTTCACTCCTAGAAAAACCAAACCTGGTGCGTTGGAGGATTTTTCAGGTAAATCTGAGATGAGGACACACGGCCAAGCACACTCTGCCCAGCGCCCATCGATGCCACACAAGAGATAAATTTGGAGTGTCTCCCTCAGCCTCAGTCACTTCCACCGTTATCCGTGTGTTCTCCCGCACCTGCGGCCATTGCCACATGGATGCTCTGGTCTAGAAATTAATCTTCTCACTGTGTTTCAGCCCATGCAAATGCCCATGCAGCCAGCCTAATGTTTGGGAAAGGGAAGACCTAGCCAATTCCCTGAAAACTGGGCAGTTGTTCAACCTTTTCCACTGGCCCCTGGTTCTATTTGCAGTGTCTTGGTAGCAGTTTTCCAGACAAGTGTGTGAGTGTGGAGTGATTGGGGCATCACTCTTATTCATGTTACTTTGCAGGGGGTATCAGGTATGTGGGCAAAGGAGGGAATGGTGCTCAGCTCCTGCTTACCCTTGCAGTGGCAGGGGAGGCAGGTTTCCACTGTGGCTTCTCTCTCCCACTGCCCAGTGTAATTGTGCTGAGGCCTCAAAACACCCGGTGACAGAGAAACACCAAAGTATCTCCTGATATTTCTATGTGGCTCTGGAAATTTGTTTCTACTGGTCAAGTCTACTGGAGGAAGGACTTCCCCATGGATATTGCATGTGTGGTTCAGGCTCCCTCAGTGTATCCCTGACTTAGCTAGCAAGCTGCCACTGGAGGTGACGGGTCTCCTCGTTGGCCAGAAACATACATCCTCACCGTTACCCCCCTGAGGTCTGATGAGCATAGGATTCAGGTGAAAGAGATGCAGCCGCATTTCATCTGTGCTGTCTGCAGGAGCAATCACAGATCTGCCTCCTGTGTAGGAGGGAGGCAGAACAAAGTCAGGACGTGTGGCTTCTTGATGGTTTACAACCCCTTTAGTTTGAGTAACGATTCCAAAAACCTCGATTTTTTCTGTCTACCACTGAAAAAAAAGGAACTCTCCTTTGGCAGGTGTGGCTGAACAAACCAGATTCAGCTGAGGTAAGGGCTGGGAAGTAAAAAAGCCTGGATGTTGTTCTGCTTAGGCTGATCATTCACCTCCAGGTCTAGAGGTGCAAGCAGGAGTCAGTGTCAGACCTTGCAGGACTGAGGCAGCAATTTGTTCTGGGAGTGACAGAGAGTTCATTCAGGAGCCAGAAGTAGGTGCTGGGCACCAGCACTGGACTCAGACATGGTTTAAGTTTCAGGACAAGAGAACATTGGGAAAAAAATTGTCAGGCAAAAATGTGCATGGACCACATATTTTCTGTCTGGAAGCCTAGGAAAGCACAGAGACTATGTCTAGAGCTTGGCTGCATTGTCAGACTAGCGTCCTCTGTGCACTGCCTGACTCTTCAGGATAATGCTCCTCTGTCCAAGCAAGTCCAAACTAATCCATTTTTTTGTGGCAAGTAACAGCATTCATGGGATGACAAGCCTGCCAGGCAGAGGTGAGGGATGGAGGTTTTTTCAGTTGTGCTTTACCTGCTTTCTAGAAGGTCACTGGTGGGTGCTGCACTCCGTGCTGATCTGGAAGGAAGTTTTCACAGCTCTGGTTTGTTATTTTTCCAAAATGTCAGGGATCAAGTCAAAGATTGCAGCATGCACATGAGTTTTGAGAGATTTGAATCCGAGATACAGCAAGCACACCAGTGCTTCCACATTGCCTTAGGTAAAGAAACAGAGCTTCTGCAAAAAGCAAAACCTCTTGTCAGTCTTTTTTTGTTCCAATACATTGTGTTAAAGCCCCACATACCTTCTGGGACAGAAAACCAACCTCTTGCCCTCAAAGCAGTCACAGTTGATAACACCCTTGCAAAGTTTGCTGCATGAGCTGCATGCTCACTGTAAAGTTACTAAAAAATGGCTTGGAGAGGGTTCTTTGTTTTCTTGTGTATGTTGTGATTGCCTTCTTCCTAGTCTTTTGGATGCCAGAGTGTGAAGCTGTGTGGCCATTTGGGAGGAGAGTGGCAATGCCCACATGAAGTGTTTGCCCTGTATCCTGTCGCTCTCTATGCACAGGGCTCTAGTGTGAGCTCTGACAGGGTCCCGTGGGTGAGGTGGCAGGAAGGGTCCTGCATGCTCTTGGTGCAAAACTCTCTGTGCTTTGAGGTTTTTTTAGGGAGAGGTTTTAAAACACAGCTCCTTGTAGCACTGTTAATCCGCATGTGTCACCTAGAAGAGTTAGAGGCTACCCTAAGGCACTGGTTAATTACAGCTGAGCCTCTGCTGGTAACAAAATTGGTGTCCTCTGCCTTGAATTTCATTAGGAAAAGAGGAGCCAAAGGGTATGAAATTAGGCCACTCTCATAGACTGGCCCCAGCAGTTGCTTTGAGGTGTGAGCACATTGCACTTTGCACCAGCACCAGGACGAGTCTCCCTCAGAACCTTGGAGCCAAGTTTGGGTTAGGTGCCGTGGGACCTGAGGAGTGCTGGGCAGGTAGGGCTGGGCAGCACCCCTTGCTGGGGAAAGAAAACCCTCCAATCTAATGACTTCAGCTGCTTCCTCTCCCCAGCCTGTTTCACTTGCCTTCATTTGCTGTACTTGAGTTTTCACTGCTCTTGCTTTATGCATAATGGTGATCGTCCACCCACCACCTTATTGTTGTGTGAACCCTTTTGTTTTGGGTGAGGATGCTGAGAATTTGCTCAGATCCTCTTCCATGGAAGCTTACTCCTCCCTGTGAAGTCATTTATGCCCAAGGCAGGTGAGGAATGCTTTTGAAAACTTTGGTTTGACACTTGCACTTTAAAACCTTCATTTGAAATATACTTGGGGCTGTTTCAAGAACCTGCACTGGCTCTTCAGCAGCAGATCTATTAACCAGTCTGGATTAAATAGTTATCAAAATGATTGCTTATTAACCAGATAAAGCTGTTACAAGGAGTGTGGTGTTTCAAGCTGCTGCTCCTTGGGCACAGTATTTATCCATCCTTGATTTGCATCCCGTGTTGGGTGTGGGTAGTGCAGGGTGGGGGGATGGCTTGCACAGTGAGGGAGTCCTTTGTCTTGACACTGCTCAGAGAGTCTGGAGGACTAAAGGTAGAATGGATTTGGCAGTCTTGGTTTCCAGGCTGGTAAAAACCTTCAGTCTCTTTGAGTGATACCCTATGAGTTTCTTTCTATCTGCTCTGTTGCCTGGTACAGGATTTGGGTTTGAAGCTGTTGCTGCAGAGTGGGGTCTTAGATTGGAAATCCTTAGCCTCAAACCACCGGTATTCTTGGGTTTTGGGTATGATCTTTTAGCTTTTTAAAAGTACTCAGCAATTTGCGAGCCTGTACTTGTGCTCAAATCCACATGTGCTTTTGAAATGTTTTTGCCTGAAAAAGGCCGAGCAGGTTCTTTCTCCTCAGGTGCTTCATTGCTTGGGGAGAAAAGTGGAGATTTTCCTGCCCTGTTTTTGCCAGTCCCTTCATTAGCTGTGCTTGCCCTGGGATAAATATGCCCTGCTGTAGTGTCAGCTCTTTTCAAGTCCTTCCCATCATGGTGAGAGCCTTCCTGATTTCGTTTTCCCATCGAGGCCCCCAGGACAGATGAACGGTGGTGGAAGAGCACCAGAGAAGGGGTGTGCCACCACACCAGTGGCAGCATCCATGTCTTGAGCTGTAGCCCTTCCAGGAAGCAGCTCGTGCTGGCCTGCCATGCAGTAACCAAGGCTGCGTGTCGCAGCCGTGTGCCGAACCTGCTTCCCAGGGCCCAGGGGGCATCCTGCTCCTCTGCATTCAGGGGCTTGGCAGAGGGTCAGAGGTGAGCAGCAGAGCATCAGACCTTGGCTCCTGGTGCCATCTCGTGCTTTGCAAATCAGGTCTGGTGTGTGATCGCAGTGACTGCGCCACAGTCTCACGGCCATGTTGTGGCAGAGCTTAGGAGGAAGGTGCTGAAATTCTGGCCACAGCAAGGTTTTGGTCCATGGTCCTTGTCATGGCTGTAAGCTAAAGCATTGCCAATGTTTCTCTCTGTAGCAAGAGTCCCTTCTTCTAGAGGAGCTCACCTCTTTTTGCTTTTTTCTGCCACTCCAGGAAGCTCCACCTGCTTCCCCTGTATAAGAAAATTCAATCCTTAAATGCCTGTGCATGCGGTGTGACATAGGGACTGCTTAATATCGTATCAAACCTGCCCTCCTGGGGGCTCCCACCAAGAGATGGGAGCTGGGCTGGGTCCAGCCTTTCCTCAGGCGTTTTTCCTGCCCCCACGGTTTGTGGCTGTCCCAGGTGTCATTGTCCTGCAGGCAGCATTTGGGGTCACTGGAGATCTGCTGCAAATGTGCCATGGGTGCTGCAAGGGCAGTGCTTGGGCTCGAGCTCAGTCCATCCCAGGCATGTTAGCCCTCTGCAGCAGCATTGGAACCTGGCAACAGGTAAGAAACTGCTGATGTCAACTGTCAAATTTAAGTGACTTAACTGTTTTTATTTGTTTTTAAATTAGGATGGAGAAGAAGAATTTAACCGTGCTAAACTGCTGAATATTGGATTTGCAGAGGCCTTGAAGGAGTATGACTATGATTGCTTTGTGTTTAGTGATGTAGACCTCATCCCAATGGATGACAGGAACACCTACAAATGTTACAGCCAGCCACGGCACCTCTCTGTATCCATGGATAAATTTGGATTTCGGTGAGAGGCCTTTTGGAGTGACATCTGTTTCCTAATACCACTGCCAGCCTAGCAGGGCAGGCGCAGTGTTACACATCCCGCCCACCACTGAAAGCATGGGAAAGCATCTCTCCCAAAAGCCTGTCTTAACGTGCAGGGCCCTGCAGGGAGCGGGTGGCTGCAGGGGAGGAAGGTGGAGAAATGCAGCTGAGCAGTTTATTAAAATTCACAGCTTCTGGAAGGTGAAACGTAGGGTGAGGAAGAGCTAAGCGGCCTTCGTTTTGCAGATGCCCACATATCACTTCTTGTGTTTCAGGCTGGAAGCTGGAAGACAGCTAGTGTTTCCACCCAGTCTGAAAAGTGAGACACTCTCACACAGTGAGAATTATGTGCAGCTTTAAAAAGACTGCATCAGACGCTATTTTAAGAGCAAGACAAAAATTTTTTGGCTGTTTGGTTTTATGCGGCTGAGAGACCTGCCCTGGCACTTGAGTGCAGCACAGAGTGAAAATTCTTGCAGGATACATTTGGATTCAGCAAGCTGTTCTGAACAAAAATGTGTCTTGCTTTTCCTTTCTGGCTTTTTTTTGTTGTTTTTTGTTTTTTTCCCCTGTCCCAAATCCCCAAGGAGGAGTTTAAAAGCTCATCTATAAAGTGAAGACTGGTCATGACCCTGTGGTGCCCAGTAGTGCTAAAGCTATAGGAGTGGTGGTGTTGGCAGGGTCTCTACATGTCTCCACTCCAGACCCAAGCCCTGCTTGGAGCAGGACTGCCACTGGCACTGCAGCAGCTGCAGTTCTTATTTGCACTGGGGTGAAACTTAAAACAGAAATGCATGGCCCTGGGGATTCCTCTGCTTGTTAAAGCAGAGACAAGTCTGTACCAGGTCCTGGTGATCCCTGTGTGGACCCTCTCCTTATACTCTGGGTCTGAATTTCATCTGTCCCCAATCTGGTGAATTGTCCCGTTTCAGGTGAGGGCTGGTTGGCTTTCTGTATGCAAGGTCACACTGCCAGCTCAGTTTTGGGCTGCAAGCTTCCTTTTGGGGCACTGAGGAGTGTGGAGGTGGGCAGCAGACCTGCAGGAAGAGAAGGCTCTGTGGCACTCCTGTGGCATTCATCTCACCTTCGGTGAGGTGATATGCGTTTCAGCCTGTCCTTTGAGGACAGTGTACTGCTTAGTAAAAGGCTGCAGCTGCTTCCCGTTGCAAAATACTTCTCAGATGTCTTTGGGACTGAGCCCACCAGTTCCCTCTCCCTCAGCTGAGTCCAGGGTACAACACATGGCTGTTTCCTGTGGCAGGGAGGTGCCTTGCAGTGGCTGCTGGCTGTGTGTGGGCTGAGTGAAGGGCAGCAGCAACCCCTTTTCAGGCAGGCACGCTGCCCCTTGGCACCTCTTCTCCTCTAATGTGCTCTTTTCTCTGCTTCCAGGTTGCCTTACAATCAGTATTTTGGAGGCGTGTCTGCCTTGAGCAAAGAGCAGTTCACAAAGATCAATGGGTTCCCAAACAATTACTGGGGCTGGGGTGGTGAAGATGATGACATTTATAACAGGTAAATAATTCTTCCTCCTTGGCACCCTGGGGTGCATCCAGGGTGGAGATGAACACAGACCTGCTGCTCTCACCTGGGTGTGGGGGGACATGGGGTGTCTCCAGGCACAAGGTGAAGGTGGTGTGTGGGCAACCTACTGGCTCAGCGAGAGCATGTTCCTGCTGGGGGCTGGCACCCCATTTCTCAGCTCCCAAGGTGCGGTGGGGAGGGGGTCTAGCTGGAAAAGTCACACCCTGGCCCCCTCCCCCCTGCCCTTGTTCATTCTCCCTGTAGCCTCACCAGCATCCACACCAGTGCACTGGCTGGAGCAGTGTGCTTCTGGGTCCCCCAGCACAGGCTCGAAGAAGTGGATTCAGGACATGCAGTTTGTGGACAAGACCTTGACTCACCTTGCCCAATGCAACCCAAGATTTGTTTGGGTCTGCAGCCTTGTAGCAGATCCCTTTGTTCCCAGGAGAGTTCCATTTGTCAGGCTGTCTGTATAATGCTGTGAGCCAGGTGAGCTTGACTGGAAGGAAGCTGAGCAAGGCTCAGAAGTGCAGGAGAGGTCGAAGGTGTTCTCCACACCTGGGCAGGCTGGGAAGACCAGGGCAAAGGATGAACATGGGGTTATGCTACCTTACTCACATATCCACAGCGTTCACTGAGAGAAACCATCATGAGGGGCTGGTATTTGGAAGCCACCTTCATGTTTCTTGGTAACAAAACCACTCTGTGTTCTTTTCCCTGGTGTTTCTGAACTCTTCTGGGCTTCAGGAAGGGTGTTCCAAAAAAACCCAAAGATTGTATCTTCCTGAGGTTTTGCACTTCTGTTAAAAAACTAAGAGAGGGATAGCTTTCCAGTAGGGCATTCAGAGCCTGGTGGCAGTCCTTCCTTTTTGGGGCACTGGGATTTTGAGGAACAGAAGATGCTACACAGAAGTGACAAGGGAGAGGCAAAGAAGAAGTCAAGTACTTTTTCATCACTGATATCCATGAAAAAACTGCAGGTGCTTTGTAGAGAGCATGCAAACAAAGACGGGCTGCCCCTCACCCGGTAGGTCCCAGCAGGGACCACTGTGACTCTGTCTATGCGTCTCCTTTATGCTGCTTCACCACCATTCACTTCGGTTTCCCCCAGCACTGCAGCCTTCACGTCACAAAAAATAAGTGCTCCTCTGGCTCCTATCCAGATGGGTTAAAAACTAGATGGCTCCCGCTTAAATTCGAGTGTACAGCCTGGAGCAGGGTTAATGTGGGCGTTGGGTGTTGTTTGGAGGAGATGGAGGTGCAAGTGAGGGTGCGGTGAATTATCTTGGTGTTGGCAGGGGGAGGTCTCTACTCCACACCATAGATAGTGTCTGTGTGGAAAAGGACTGGCTTTCCTTCCTTGTGTTGGCAAGCTTGGAAGTGCATTAGTAACATCCCCCCTCAAAAAAAAAATAGAGAAAAAAAAAAGTAGGTAAAACCAGTGGTTACTTGTGGAAGGTGCGGCAGAGCATCCCACATCCGTTGGGTGTTTAACGTGCTTGCTTTCTACAGGCTGGTGTTTAAAGGCATGGGTATATCCCGTCCGGATGCGGTCATTGGGAAGTGCAGAATGATCCGGCATTCCCGGGACAGGAAGAACGAACCCAACCCCGAGAGGTGTGTCTCACTCTTTCCCACAGCAGGTTTAGGGGCACCTCCTGCCCTTGCTGCTCCGACTGCTTGGCTTTGTCTTTGCTGGGCACAAAGATCCAATGTGGAAAGGTTGCAGCCTGACTGAGCTCTCTGCTCCTGCTCCACCTTCGCCTTGCCAGCTTATTATCTATTTATAGATCTTTTCCCCAACATTGCACTATGGCACAAAGGCATCTCCTCTTTTTTTTTTTTTTATTTCTTAAATGCAGAAAATTAGATTCCGAGCAATTGTTTCAAGCTTGTCTTTGGGGTATAAACTTCTGCTCTAGTTCAGAGCTGGAAAAGGACGTGTGATTTTAAAAAGCTTGGCTGCTTCTTCCTAGCTAAAATTTGACATAGGAATGCATTGGCCCGTTGCTCAGGCTGGCCAAATCTGGGAATTTATGCCACTGATGCTCAGGTTTTTCTTGAAACACCTGCAATGCTGCCTGAGAGGCATGCAAAGATCAGATTGTTTAAACATTTTTTCCTTTCTTTTTTTGTTGTCTCCTCCCTCTCCCCCACTTTTTTTTTCTTCCCCTCCTGCAGGTTTGACCGAATTGCTCACACACGGGAGACAATGAATTCTGACGGCTTAAATACACTATCCTACAAGGTGTTAAGAACTGACAAGTACCCTCTGTATACAAAGATCACAGTGGATATTGGCTCCCCTAATAGCTAACATCAGAAACACAACAGAGACTTGCCTGTATTGCCCAGGATATCTGGCCTCACTGATGTATTATATGTGCTGGTTGCATAATGGTTGCAATGAACCAAAAAAAAAAAAAAAAAGGCCTCTTTTGGCATGCCAAAGTGTCTCCAAATTGGTTGGACAAGTGCTTTTTTAAATTTTTTTTTTTTTAATTTCAAACTTGACTTTACACAACTTTCTAGCTCTTCGTTGTTTTGTAAGTCCAGAAGCTGTACATACAAGTTGTAAATAGTTACTTTGCCAGAAAATGTTGAATCTGGTCTGTTTGCTGCAGTACTCCCCATGTTGAATTAATTGCTGGACTCAAATTTTTCTGATTATGACTGTGATGTATCAACAGTTACTGCCCATGATATTTGGTATTTTGAATGAGGTGCGTGCAGGCATTCTTTTTAATTCATTCCTGGTTTTACTTTATGAAGGACTGTAAAATGCTGCTAAAATTGTCCAAGTTTACGCTTTGCATTAGATTTTTTTTAATGGAGACAGCATAATACAACTTTTTTCTCAGAGTGACCAAAACAAACATCTCCTCTATGTGCAGAGCAGGTGTTGAACAATCAAGTCTTGATTCAATGAATGTCATTATTGCTTTTAGTCTCAAAGGAGGCTTTGAGTGAGTTGAGACAGTTTGCCAGAATTTGTGGGTAAGCTCCCTGCATAGGGTGGGAAGCTACACAGATGACCTCTCAAAAAACCGCTGACTTCAGATAACCTTACTTTTGGATATGATAGAGATTATTTGCTTCAGCACAACACTACCTGGGATTTTTTTTGGGGGTGGAGGAGTTCAGAGAGGGGTGGGTTTAGTGGTGTTGGTTTGGTTTTTTTTTCCATGAAATAAAGATTAATTTAATTGCACAAATAAATTATGGCCTTAAAATTTGCTAACACTTGTTAGCAGTGGTAGGAAGTTACCACGCTATTTAAGCATTGTCTGAAGCTTCCTAAAACCAAAATTTTCTCTTGCAAGGTTGTGCATAAAACTTGAATCCTTTTATTACTTTTGTTGTTGTTGTAACATTTTAATAACTTCGAAAAGTAATTTGTGTATCATAAGCAGTATATTTAATACCAGATTAAAGTAGGGTGCAGCGTAATAGGATATGATTCAAAGCCTCCTTTATCTTTAGACTAGTAGGCTTTTTATGTGCGTCATTATATATAAGCCATGTATTTTGTTTGCTCTGTGTATTTGTCTATTAAATCTCCTGCGGTGCTGAGATATTCACAGCAGGGCCGACATCCAAAGGATTTTTCTTTGCCTAAAGCCTGTTTGCAATGTGTGTCCTCTATCTGGAACCTCCCTTCCGATTGTCTCAGGCTTGAGGGGCATGCACATTCTGCAGTACTATTTTCTGTCAGTGCACCAGGGCACCACCTGTACAGACCCTGCTTGTCCTCCCCTTGACCGTGTGTGAAAGCCTCAAGCGCTGACACCCCCGGAGCTGGTTTAAGTGATTTAAAGCTCTTAGCCAGAACTCAGAACTGAATTCCTTCTGGTGAGTATTTTGCCACCAGCTCTGACACAGTAATTTGCACTTCCTTGGCCTGTGCTGAAGGCTGTTAAAATCAGGGACACTTGTTGTATTGGGGATCATCTTCAGCACTGCCTTTTTTTTTTTCTTTTTTTTTTTCCTTTTTTTGGTTTAGTTTGGGGTTTTTTTGTTACATTTTTTGAGACCTGAAGGTTTTGCTGAACCCTTGCACTGCAGGGGTGGGATCCTGCAGGGACCAGGGAACAGTGCATTTCTTCTTAGGCCAGCAGTGGCTCATAGGATGCATAGGGACTTTAATTACTAGATGCCTCTTCAGTCTCACTTTGGGAAAGTCTTCACCTCCTTTGGTTCAAAGCTCTTCCTGGCTAGGCTTGCTGCTCCAGTCATGGTGGGAGCTGAGGAAAGATGGGTTTGCATGGAGCAGGAGCAAAGTGCAAGGAAGAAGGCATGTGATTAAGAGCTTATCCTTTGTACTTATCATTGCGTATTAAAAAAAAATACAATACAATAGTCCTTACAGCAGATCAGGCTCCAGATGGTAGAGACACAAGGGAGTACAAGAAGATGTGTTTTACAGAAATCAGGTCTAATGTCTCCCTGTAAAACAATGGCATGGGTGTAGTCTATAGCAGTAATGGAGACACAGGAGAGTACTATTTTTAAATTTTTTTCAAATCTGCCTTAGAAGGAGGGCTCCACTTCCACAGCTAGCAGCAGATAACCAAAAATTTATCAAGGCTGCACTTGAAAATGCCATGTCTTTGCTGAGAGCACCTCAATTTTGTGCTGAGCCTTTTGTAAGTTGAAAAGTTGGGACCTTCAGCTGTAGTGGTGTCTGTCTGCTACCAGGTGGGTGGGGAAGATGCTGGCAGCATTCCTGGCAGTGAGATTCTTTGACAATAAGAAAAAAAGTTAGTGCAACAACTCATTGTTTGGCTATATGCTGAAATTATTCAATGTCACGGAGGTGAGATGAGCGCTTGTTTCTGGCTGTTGCGCTCAAAGGTTTCTACAACACGTGCCTTGAAAGAGGGAAGAAATGGAAACTGGAAAACCAGGAAACCTATAAACCCTTTTCAGCAGAGAGATACTAGCAGTGCAAGAAGCTGCTGTGTAGTTTCTCTGCCACTCCTCTTCCACTGCTAAAGCCACAAGCCATGTAAAGAACTGAAGCCACTTTTTGCAGCTCATGTTGCCCTTTGGTGCTGACCTGTGATTTCTAGATCTCATTGTCTCTGTGTAAACTGTATCAGTGATACTCATTAAATGCTCTTGACTCGACCTGGCCATGAAATTTCTCTCCCTGGGATTTTCAGGGGCCACATCTACAAACACTCACGTTGCACCGAAGCCAGTTCCGAAGGTGTCCTAATGGTGGGTGGTGTTTTTTCCTCTCCCCTACTGGTGAAAACACTCAAGGTGATACTGATTGTAACTAATGGTTGAAACCCAGAAAAACAGCTTCAAAGGAAACGCTAATGCTTGGATTCTTTGGGATGACTGACTGCTTGTTAGCCTGAGGGAGGGTCCTGATATGCTGCTTTTCCCCAGGACACTACTTGTATACTGGACTGCTTTTGGGTTTCCTGTAGATGGTTTTGCTTTTGCATTCTTACCATTTATATATCAAGGGATGTGTAATCCAATGTTCCTTCTTTACTATTAATGTCAAATAAAAATATTTTCAGTTACAATGTTTGGCAGCATTGCTCTGGATTACCTCTCTGTCTCGATGGGTTTCTGGCTCATGAGGTAGACTAGGCTGTGCCTTAATCTCCTTGCATTAACTTTCTCCAGCTTTTCCTCCCTCTGGCTACCCCCTGAATTAACCTCTCTGTGCTGCAAAATTTTTGCCCATTAGAGACACAGACCTGAGTCCCCAGATGACACCAGAAAACTGTAAGGTGGTTCCTTTATCTCTGGGTAGAGGGGCAGCATGCAGTCCATCCTGAAACCAGGCAGAGGATGCAAACTCTCACTCAGGCTGTGACTGCTTGGGCGAACAGGCCACTGCTTGCTCCCTGAGTGCTTGTGGGTTTGGCTAGAGTGTGGAAATGGAGGAGTAAACATTTGCCTGTGTTTCTTGGCAATTTCTCACAAAAACAGTTTCTGTGGAAGAGATCTTTCTGGCCAGACTGTGGCTAAGGCTAGGCATGAGCTCCCCAGTGCTCTCCAGGGAAAGGTGGGCTTGTTTCCAACTGAGACCAACTACCAGCCTCTGGGCCCAGGCTGGTACAGTGGGCAGGACATCCCCAAGCTCCTGCAGTTGCTTGCAGGCATGCTCTGAAGACCATATTGACTGAGGGCTCTGGAAGAGAGAAGTGGCCTTTGCCTGCTTTGTCCCTTCACAACTGCCTTCAAGGGTTTCGGGGACAATGCAGGACCATCACTACAAGGAGGTTGCCAGCAAACTGGCTTGCTGCAGCAAGCTTGGTGGTTCCTGTTGCATCTTCTTTTGACTCCTGAAGCCTGAAATGTTGCACAGGAATCATGGGTGTTACATTTTCATGCTTCTAAGTTTGGCATCCACAGGCAGAAAAATAGTCTTAGAGCAACCTTCCACTTCCTCCTGCAGACGGGAGGAGTGTTCCGTGAGCAGAATACTTCTGCCCTCAGAGTATTGAGCTATTCCTCCTCTCTACAGCCTGAGTGGGTGAGGCTCAGTGGCTGGAAGAAACCATGTGTGGAAATTTTGTCCCTTGTGGAAAGCAGCAGCTGAGAAGTGTCACCAGGATTTCACCCTTCTCCCCACTAGTTACCAAGGCTTCTTTGGACCAGATCAGCATGTGGCTGGTAAAGGATCCCATGACTCTTGCTGTGAGACCATATTTGTTCTAGCAGAGCTTTCTCCACCTCGTGCTCCACCTGCCTGCCAAGAGCCAGGGTGAAGGAGCAAAGGTTTCTTACATTTATCCCACATATTTACCCTACTACATTTTCCTGTTCTCCAGCTCACAGGGAGGGGGGAATAGAGCCAAAAACCCACAACAAAAAAGAAGCTGTTGTTGAAGAAAAGTTCTAATCTAGAGTTTGCTAAACCTTTTCACCCTCTTGGATGGAGTCTGAAGTAGGCGTGCTTGTCCTTTGTTCTTGCTTTGTGTCTTAGCACAGCACTGCTGATTACTGGATCTGTTCTTATTTGACTACATCCAATGTGCAGGATGTGTGTATGCTCAGGGACAGTGCACTCATATGACACCTGTATTTTCTGTCAACCCAAGGCAGCAACCCCACTGCTGAAGCCTGTTTTCCTTATCCATCCACTGCTCTAAATATGACTATCAGCAATGAAGACGAGTGCACAAAAATCTCTGTAGAGTCAGTGGTGGCTTGACTTCCCAGGTCTGCCCTAGACCTTGCAGTGATGAGCTAAGTGGGGAAAATAAGGGGTTTGGGTTAAGTCCAAAGGCTGGACCAGTGGACTTTTTCCTGATTACCTTCCTGCCTTTCACATGCATGAAAATTATTTCCAAGAATTCTTGCTCCATTATTTTTCCAAGGATGGAGATATTGCTCATAATAATTTTGTAATTACTACACAAGGATGGAGGTACTACTGCTGTTTCACATATCTTTCTCCTTGCCCTCCCTAAAAGTGGGCATCGTATTAGGTATTTCATTCAGCCTTTTCCCATTTGCCATGATATTCCACCATGGCTGACAGCAGTTTCAATGACATGAACTGATAACTCATCTGAGTTAGTGTCATCTTTTCCATTCTCTAAGCCATCCTTAAGCCTCACATTTGGTCTTTCCATCTACTTCCAAAACCACGCTGGTGAATGCAAAGATCTGGGAGCAGGCTTTGCCTTGGAAGATGCTACAAAAATCCATTGATCATTGTTTTTTTTCCTTATTGTCCAGTATCACAGTGTTTCCTCCAGCTGTCAGTGGATGTGCATTTTCCCCAACTTACAGAATGCCTGTAGGGTCCTGTTGTACTACCTTTAATGATCCTTTCCAGTCTGAGTTGTAGGTGGAACTTGGCCGTGCCCAATACCACCTCTAAGTACTCAAGCAAGCAAAGTTTACTACATTCTTTTGCTGTCTATCATATTTCCTATTGTTATGTGCTCCTTTGTTATTGTTGTTGTGTTTTTGTTGGTGGGGGTTTTTTTTGTTTAGTTTGGTTTGGTTCTTATTTTGCTACAAGGAGTGCCCTTTTTAGTCAAGCAGGGCTTCTCATGAAATTCCCAATCTTCCTGCAGAAGGGAAGGCTTGGGATATTCAGGATGAACACTGTGAAAACACCCTTCCCAAGGAGGGTGGTGCAGTCCAGGGACAGCATACCGAGGTGACACCTTGGGAGGTTTCAAGAGTTGATCAGTTCCCGGGCTGTGTGACTGACACAGCAATAAACCAGCCCCACAGGAGCTTCATGCCAGAGCCAGCAGAGCAGCAGGAATGCAGTCCCTTTGTGAAGGGACACTGCTGCACTAAGGTCATGGACAATGCCAAAGCCTGGAGAAAGCCTGCGGGGCACTTCCAAGGTAAAAGCAGGGAGCCGCACGGTTGCCTGTGCTTTCCAAACCTGCTTTACGCTATATTTTACTAATCAGAACTTGGCATGGTGTTTACACTGTGACCATCTGCCATGCTGCAAGAGAGAAAGGGAAGAGCTGTGAAGCTTTCCAAGGTTGTGTCCAACTCATCCAGAGCTGGCAAACCTGTTAAGCCCATGTCTAGGAGCATGTGGAGGTGCTGCTGACTGTTGGCACGTAGGAAATCACATTAAAAGCTCACCAACCAGGGTTTTTTTTTTTTTACATCTCCAACTTGCTCTCAAGAGGGAGAGAATCAACTTAGTCAAAAAATGCAAAACATTGGTAGATTCCTATGTGAAAAAGAGTTTGAAAAGCCATCCCTCCAACAATACCACACCTAGCAAATGCCTCCGTTTTCTTACCAAAAATACAATCAGGAACAGAAACAAAATTTAAAAAAAAAAAATTTAAAAAATCATAGCCACTGTATCTCTTTCCCGTGGGATTTAGTGACCCTTCTAAGGGAAATGTGCTGACAAGTCTTCACAGGAAGGAGCAACACTGATGAAGGGGGTCTGGGGTCTGAGGTCACAGCACTCCAGAGCGGCATGTGTTCCAGCAATGTGGGAGAAGATGTTTCTGCAGCATAACTATTCTCCCAATTCCAGAAATACTGGGAGAGATACATGGGCCCAAGGAAGAGTGAGATGTGCCAGGGAAGAGACCAGGACTGGAAAAAATCTGTATTGAAGGGAAAAGAGATTATTCTTCTGTTCATGGTCCAAATTTCTTTGTCTTTCTGACTATAGTACAGCCAGAGCTGATGTGTTCTGACAGAGGAGGCAGTGGTATGGTCAGCCCTGGGCACTGGGGTTTTCATGAATTTAATGCATCCACTCACCAATCATCAATGCCTGGGGATGTGCTTGACACGAGGAAGTGCAAAGGCTGTGTGAGGACATCTGTGGCACAGGTGAGGTGGGTGAAACAAGTCCACAGAGGCAGCCTCAGAATGTCACAGAAGCATAGAATGGCTGGGGTTGACAGGAACCTTTAAAGACCATCTAGCTCTAACTTCCCTGCCATGGGCAGGGACACCTTCCCCTAAACCAGATTGCTCAAAGCCCCATCCAACCTGACTCCAAACATTTCCAGGACTTGGGCATCCATGTCATGTGAGAGTGTCAAACTCTTTGCACAAGTTCAGGTAGATAACATCTGATACTCTGCAAAATGGCCAAGTTTTGCTCATTTCAGATGGAAAACACTGATTTTCTGCCTGTATCTCTAAAACTTGCTTTCTCACCCAGCTGCTAGAAATTTGCCTCACATATTTACCAGGCCTGGGTGGTTTTCCAAGCTTAGGTCTAAGCAGGTCTAAGCTTGTTGTAGGAACAAGGGAGCACAAAGGTAAGTGGACAAATTGGATATCTCTGAAGCAATAGGAGGATGAAGACTACAGCTTCCACTTCAACTGGATAAATCCCTGAGTGATGATAAAGTATGAATTCAGATTTACACTAGCTTTGAGCAAAGGGCTTGAGTAAGAGTCCTCAAGAGATCTTTCCCTGCCATAATTATTCTAAACCACCATCATACCCTTAGAAAACACAGTTACAGAGGCAGCAATTGACTGTGTTTTGGTTACCTCTAACTTAAATGAACATTGTGGTACTTCTCAGCAAGAATCCTAGAGAAACAAGGTCTCAGCACTCCTGGTTGACGTAACAGTGATTGCCCAGACAACACAGAGAACAGGAATGGAAACTGGGGTTTCTCAGAGAGTTCTACTTAGCAGCCCTCCAAGTTATGACCTCACTGCAATGAGAATTTCTGGTGGACAAGATGACATCTGATTGCAGAGATGGTGAGGGCCTTTAACATGTAAAGGGCTGCTGAATGTCAGATTCAGTGTTGGCTACTGCAAGCATCAGAGCTGATGTGGCTCTCTGCCTGAAAGTCTACTCTCTGCAAAACTAGCTGTTTTGAAAATCAGCATTCCTAAACCACTGCCACTGGCCCACCTTAGAAGCATTTTGCTAGGGAGTGCTCTGTCCCACATGTTCTAATTATAATACTGCCCAAAATCACGATTAGACACATTGACACATACATATTAAACCCATTGAGAACTGGAGCTTTAGATGGGCACAAAAAGCTATGCTCAGACACACTCATGGCACCATGCACCCCACTCTTGCCAGCGCAAAAGGGTTTTGCAACCAGGCAGATGATGAGAATATCCATCCTTAGAGATGTTCAAATGCCATCTGGACGTGTCCTGGGTGATTGGCTCTGTGTGGCCTTGCTTGAGCAGGGGGCTTGGATCAGATGATCTCCAAAGTTCCCTTCCAACCTCAGCTGCATGTGGTCCCCAGGAGAGCAGAGATGTGTGGAGCAAAGCCGTCCACAGCCCCACAGCTATGGCACAGAAGCCCCCAGAATCACACCACATTTGGCATCCTGGCACTTCTTCAAGGTGTCTGAGCTTCTAGACAGTTCTTAGCCCTTGTCCTCCACCCCCTTTCCTGCGCAGCACTGGCAGGTGTTGCTTTCCCACACCGCAGCAGGTGCCTGACCCTGTTGCTCAGATGTGTTTCTCATTGCTCAGCTGCCGCTGCTTTTCTTTGGAACACTTAACACAGACTTTGCCCAGCTTTTGAGGCTGCACACCTAACCCACTGCCAGTGAGTTATTTATAGTCCTGGAGCCTCTGCTCCTGGTCTGTTCCAAAACTCTCAAGGCCCCTGCTGCTATCGTGCTTACATCAGACATTAATAACAAGAGACACCTGGCACCACAGGCCAGTTCACACACCAGGCATTCATGAGGAGCTGGCAACATGTATAACGGGCCACAACAGGGTCTTGGTATGCTGAGCATCCACTGTTCCAGTGTAAAGGCTGGGACTGTTACCAGCAGCAGCAACGTCCTTCCTCATGGAGCCACAGGTGACAAGCAGATGGCAAAAAAGCAAATCAGAAATCTCAGAGCACAAATCTTACAAAAACACAGCAAAGCTCACTGTGGGACCCTATGGGAAGAGGGAGTACTTATTTTGAAAGTAAGCCAGTTGCCTCTTATTCACAAGGATATTCAAGCTGAGAGCATCTGAGTGGTCTGTCCAGGATGAAAGCACCAAAATGCAAGCACTCTGTCCAAGGACACTGAATGCTCATGCAGAGTTAAAGGGACACTCACTACTGAGATCTTATGGTGGCTCCTGTGTTGTTACCTCAGGAAATGTGTGCTGCTTTTGAGCCTTGACTTTTGGTACCTGTTAGGAGCTGATGGTGATTGTGGTCCCTTGTCTCTCATTTTCTTAATCTCTGCTTCTCTTCTGGGAACCATTAAGAAGTACTCGCTGCTCTTTGTCTCTTTATCAGGATGCTTTATGTCTCGTCCTCCAGAAACTATTTTTAACGGGTTCAGTGTATCCTGCTTTAGGCTGTCAAATATTCGAGACCATCCCAGGGGTTGGAGTGGTCTGGAAAGCAGCTGGAACCCATAGCCAGCTAATGCAGACGCCATCCATGACTGCCTGCCCTGTGGCTGCTCCTGACACTTGTTCCTGCAGGTCCTCCTGCAGTCACATACTCTCCATCCAGTCAATGTTTTCCTTGCAGAATAATGACAACCAGGATAGGATTTCCATGGAGATAGAAGAAATAAGGGTAAGGGAATAGTTGGAGCCTTATACAAATGTTGGTTTGACACTCAGGATCAGCAAAGAGGCTGAAGATTGCACAGTCAGCCATTGGGCACAGTACTGTCAAACAAACTTCTTCTATTTTTCTTCCTCAAAACAAAAAACAAACAAAATAAAAACAACACAAAAGAATAAAAAGCAAGCAGTACCGGATTACTGCTTCAATCCAATAAAGGGAAGGGTGTTTCTATTATATAATCCGATTTCCTCCAAGCATTTTTTCACTGAATACCACATGATGCTTTGGTAAGACCCATGCCTTATACAAAAGAAACAAGGATTTAAAAATTGTCTGGTGACCTTCCAAAAAGTAGCTGTTGCAAAACCTTTTAAGAAGTTTGCAGATGGCAGAAACATGGTGGCATGGCAGATGTCTCTCTGTTCCAGGAGGCTCTGGATCTAACCAAATCATTACAGTTTGGTTAAATAAACTTCAATAAATTCCAGAAACGTAACGGGAGGCAAATAATGTCAGATGTGAGATCTGCCTTGGAAAGCAGTGTTGCAGAGAGATTGAAGTGTATCTGTGGGTAACACCATGAGCTCTTTGTGCTGCAGTTGATAAGGATAATGCAACCCCCAGCTGTAAGAAAGTGAGTAACAGAATTAGAAACAGACAGCTTTTGCTTCTGTGCACAGCCCTGGTAGGCAAAGCACTCGCTTGCTGTCTGTATTTCCAGAGGAACAAGGACACGTGCATATTCAAAGAACTACAGAAATTACAAGGAGAGCTACAAAAATTCACCTTGTGCTGCACATCCAAGAGGGAAAGGGTGTCTCTGAGCCCTGTTCAGAGGTACAGTGCAGCAAAAGGGAGAAGGCTGTAATACTCCCCTCTAGCCTCAGGTCAATAAAGTCTCTACTGTGCTCCTCCCTCACACCGGGTATGTCTCAGGGGAGGAGGCATTGACAACTCTAAAGGAAACTTTTGTGTCTCTATGTTGCAACAAGTCTATAAGCAAGGGTTCGGCCTGCACAGCTGGACACCGGCAGGAGTCAGAAAGAATGACTCCATGCCAACTGCATTTTATATTTTAGATCCTCACAAGCGTTTTGTAAGAGATAAAAGTGCTGAGCAATTTTGGAAAAGCAGTGAGTTAAAATTATCACTGTGAGCAGTACACTTAAATGGCACAGGGTGGACAAGCAAAACTGAGCATACCTCTGAGCTGAGATGGAACTGCAGATCTGAAGCCATTCTTTTGGGTGGATAACTTCACCTTAAAGGGCTGAAATTATTAACTCCTAGTGTTGTCTCAATACTCAGGGCATTTCCTTGGTTTCTGTGTGCACAGTATGAGCCCAAACACTTGAGTGTGTTGGGGATAGCCAGGTGAATGCCTTGCATCCACCTACCCAAGCACTGTCCGTCCATCTTTCCCTCTGCAGGTTGTCCAGCCAGTGAACCTATTTTTTCATATCACTTATTTTCCAAGCTACAGATGTGCACAGTCTCTTTGCCCCGTCTGCCACTGAGAATGGTGGGATATCGACGTCGGCTCTGACAAATCCCTTGCTGCCTGTCAGTGAGAGAACAGCCCCTCTGCAAGTGTCAGGTGCAAAAGCCCCAGCGTGGGGTCAGCAAAAGGGGATGCAGACATCTGGCTTCAGCAAACAGATTCTTCCTGAACTCCAAGCCAAGAGCAATGCAGCTGTTCCTGGGAGGAGGGGACAAGACCCTGGACCCCAGATGTTTTTCAGCAGAGCACTTACACAAAGCCTTCAGCAGTCTGCCAGAGGAGTGCCACATGTCCAGACAGATGTTAAACAGAGCTGGACCCTGAGGCGATTGGTGGTGAGACAGGGATCTTGGCAGTTGAGAGCAACACAGCCCAGGACAGGGAGAAAAGCAGATAAGCCCCCAAAATCCCTGTGACAGTGCAGTACAGCTACTTGGCTTTCCACAGGAACGCCCAAAACCTGCACATGCTCTTTCTGAAAGAGTCTTGTGACCAAAAAGCCAGAGGAATCCCAGTGGATGGCTGCAAAGGAGAGGAGCTTGGTTGGTTCATTTGCAGACCGGAGTGGAAACAGATGCCCCTCTGCCACCCTGACCCCTCTATTTCATCTTCCCTTGCAACTGCCTCAGAGCTGCCTCCCCCAGCAGAGCTGATGTTAAGGCAGCACTGTGTCACCTGGGGCACAGGGGGTGGGCTGAAGCTTCATCCTAAACAAGCCGGGAGACAGAGGAACTTGCAGCACGGTTGTCAAATCAACCAGCTTCTCCTTATCTCTGTTGTGATTATTTCCTCCCCCTGCCGCATTCCTTGAATAGCAATACTTGTTTTGGAAATTCCTCTCCCCAACAGTTTCAGGCTGGAAATCTTTGAGGATTCAGGAGCAGCCTGGTGTCAGAAGTTGCACTTGCCCTGGATCTCTGTGACAGGCTGCCCTGCCCATGTGGACCCACGGGGGCTCCTAGGGGAAGCAATGTCCCTGTCTGGCAGCTGCTGAGTATGTAGTTTTTGTTTTTGCTGTCCCATCACTTACAGGCCCTCTGATTCAGCACCTTGCTGCACAGCAGTGGTGGGACAGCAAAGCAGCTCATTCCTTCCAAACCTGCTGCTCCAACTCCCAGCTTCTGCCTTGGCTGCAGGACTGTGCAAACCAAAGGAAAACCACCTCCTATGTCCAAAGTACTGCAGCTCAGCAGAAGGGATCGGGCAGTTGTGCTGCCAAGCCCTTTGGCAGGTTTTGCTCTCTCTGGTGGCCACCATATGGTATTTCATGTTTTGCCCACTAAAACATTCATATCTGTACTGGGTAAGAGGAGACATGCAATCACATGTGAGTCTGTGAGTATAGGTGTTTTGGAGAACAGCCAGTGATTAGGTGGGGGCTCCTGGCCTGTGTTTGAGTATGCTGGCAAGAAGAGTAGTCTTTGGGCTGAAAACCATTCAAAAATCAAGAGAGGGAAAGGGGCTGTGGCATAGTTGTACGCTTTTCAACCCTGGACAGCTGGTTGGTGTCGTGGTCCTCTCAAGAGACAGCTGCAAACCAGGCACACAGGGAACATCCTGACCCAAAGAGGACTCAGTAGGGAAGAAGGCTGTTGGTGCTGAGCTGAGAGATGTGCTCTTAACCTTAGCCTGATGTCAGCAATACCTTGCATGACTAGGAAGCAGATCAAGGTCACAGATCAGGGGCTTGTCTGACATGTTTCTGGGGAGCAGAAGGCACAGAATGTGCTGATGCACAGGACAGTGCCATGCTGCAGCACACAGAGAACTCATCCCCACCTGTGAGACCCTGGACAGGCTGGAGGAGGGACATCCAGGTCTGTCACTATGCACATGCAATGAGTGCACACCTCATGCCAGCAAAGACTGCAGATGTCTACAGGCCAGACTGCCTGGCGTCGGGACCCCCAAAATCTGCCTGCTACATAGCTGTACTGCTGCCAGCAGGCAGTGGACTTCTGCTCCAGCCAGAAAAAGGCACTTCATCCACATGAAAGATCCTTAAAGTAAGAGAGCGAGTCCTTTGAATTGCAGACTGACCTAAACAGGTGAGCAAAAAGAGATAGTAAACAGCCTGCAGAGCACCCAAAGAGCCAGGCAGCATGGATCAGAGGCTGAAAACCTTTGGCCATACCCAAACTCTCTCTCTCTTGCCCAAACACTGCATTGTGCTGTGGGTCCACACTGCGTACGGAGCGACATCTCTGTGTATCTTACCCTGGGCCTATTGTACCTGACAAAACAACATCCTGAGGATCGTGTATGTCTCTGTTCATACATGAGGTTCTGAAAGGTCCTTGTATACAAAAAGGCAGCAGAGACATCCTGCACTGGAGCACAGGACAAGGAATAAGGCAGCTGGGCTATGGAGGTGCCACAGCTCCAGGCAAATCTGGGTAGTTTTGGAGGTCAAAACCCCATTATAGGAGTGTTAGTCCTGTGAGTCAATGCATAGAAGAGAACCAACACAATCCTGCACACCAAAATCCTATGGCAGAGAAAGCCTGAGTTGCAACATTTGTTTTGGCAAGCTCTAAGAAATAAATTATCTTCACTAATGCTAATTCACTTCACTGCACACACAGAGATTTACAAACACGTTGAGGTAGCTGATGAGTCCTGGGAGCTGTGGCTGTATTGAGAAGAGCTTGGGCTGTTCTGGACCCAAGGGCAGGTTCTGCTACTGCTTCAAACAGACATTCCCGGATGGCAGATGGGGCAAGGAGACTGCTTGCAGGTTACAGGAGTTCAAAGTCTGGACACACCTTTGGACACGAGGAGGTGTGAAACCAGGCAAGGGTCGGTTAGAAGGAGGTGTCAACTTCTTAACAGTGGAGAGGGACGGGGAACACACAGCCAAGAAGGGCGGCAGAGGATTGGGGATGGACATGAGCCCCGAGGGATGGACATGGGACAGGTTTTTCCACATTGTGCTTAATTTGAGCTGGTTCCTGCTAGCAATCCTGTGATGCACCCAGAGGAAGCAAACGACCTTTCTCAGAGGAGTTTCATGTTTCAAGCACAGCTTGCTCCCAGCACACCAGTGTTTACACAGCGCTTATTGGTCTCAAATAGAGCACTTAAAGAAACACTGGGGGGTTTTCCCACATCTTTACAGTGCCATTTGTCACTGGTGGTGTTGTACAGGGGGACACAGTGAGCTGGTAGTTTGAATCTGTTCACACATTCGTTAGAAGAATGCCCCATCAGAAGAAAATATATTTTGCTGCACATGTAAGATTGAACCTTAATTTGAATGCCAGTGATTGCCAGTGCTCAAATGACTAGTTATGTCTTTTCCCAGTCCAGGGAGGGTGGAATTATCTCTCCATTTCTAATTGGCTTGCTTTTGGCCATCCTGAGCAGAGCCACCGAATCTTTTCTTACACTCAAACTCTGCACATTGAATGCTGAGGATATTCACTGGGTGCATACCCTGGCCAGGGGCCTGACATGGATGGGTACATGATGGATAAAGTCTTGCCTTTCCAGACAGACTTTCTCCTGATGGTTCTCATTAAAAGCAGATGATCAGAGGCCAGGGCTCGTGGTGAACTTGCTGAGAGTTTTATGCCCTCTGACTCCCATGGATGCAGAAGGCAGAGTTTGCACTGCTGGTGGTAATGATAATTTGCAGGTCCCTGCTCAGTGCATGGCCTCAGTTGCAGTGGACCATGAAGAGCTCAGAGTGGTTCTTGCTAGTCCTTTACACTGGTGACTTCTTAAAGCTGCTCTCAAATTGCAGCTGCAAAGACAAACACAGTTATCTCTGTGTTTGGGATAAGAGGAAAAAGAAAGAACCATGAGAACCATACTTCAGCTCTCCTGCCATCCCAGAAGTTTGAACCAGTGTGTATCTGGACACAGCATTTTGCACATTTGCACAGCCCCAGCCAGACCCAGATGTGGCAAGACCACAAGCAGAAGGCTTGGAAGAAGCTGAAAGGAGCTTCATGATAAAGAGAGGACTCATCCTTCAGCTGGACACAGGCAATCCCCATTCTTCAAAGGGGATCCCCACATTCAGCTATGAGAAAAACTGATTTGATCCTCTCTTTGGTATATTTCCTGCCCTCAGGGTAGCTCAGACCTTATACATACTACCCTTAGATGCCCCAGTGTTGTGATTTCATGAGCCATGCCTGGAACAAATCTTCCAGCCACAGCAGCAGGGAGATGCTGACTCAGGCCTTCAGGCTGCTATGGAAACCATAGTCATCATGCCTGAAATGCCATCATACTCCCTTCTGCAAACAAACCCCTTAAAACCCAGCATAAAAGTCAGCTGTGGGCCAAACCCCTGCCTAGAAGGCACAGCTCCAACCCACTGGCAGCAGCTGAAACTGCAGGGAGAGACTCACTGCTGCTGTGGGAGACAGGGAGAAAGCCCTGTCCTTGCCACCACCTCTCCTACCAGCTTGTGTGGAGAGGCACAGCAGGAGGGCAAATGAGGCTGGTCTCAACTTCGGGAAGTGCTTGTTCTGTTTCAGCTCCAGCCCCACTACAGACCCCAGTACTGGGTTTCCTTGCTACTTCCCCATGCAGTCTGAGTCACAGGTGGCTCCCCTCCCCAAGACTCCTTCCCAATGGGCCCACAGTGCTTGTGGCCTCACTTCTCACTGCTGTCCCATATGCCCAAGGAAGAGGATGTGTGTTGGAAAAGGCACATATTTACTTTACCATCATTTGGGCAAAGACTTGGCACAGAGAAACTGCTGCTTGGATGCAGGAAAAAGCTTCCCTGCAGTTTTCCCTGCTTCCCTGCAGAAGGGATGCAGACAAGTACCAGAGGGCTGGTAGGGTCTCTGGTCTTGGAGACACCACAAACATAAATTGATAAGGCTCAGAACAACTGGACCTGACATTGGGGTTGGCCTGCTTTGGGCAGGGGTTGTGTTAAGAGCACTCCAGTCCTCCCTTCTGGTTTATTCTTCTGACTGCCTGCTAGAATGAGCTGGCTAGTTGTCTAAGTTTCTGGAGGACATGTTCCATGGAAGATCCCCATTCCCTAAATTCCGGACTGTAACTTGCACAAGACCCAGTACCCTTCCTCCTTCTGCCATGCCTGAAGCTAAGGAAAAAGACTTGGGGGTGCTGGTGGGTGAGAGGCTGGACATGACCCAGCCATGGGCACTCCCAGCCCAGAGAGCCAAATGTGTCCTGGGCTGCATCCAAAGCAGTGTGGGCAGCAGGGGAGGGAGGGGATTCTGCCCCTCTGCTCTGCTCTGGTGAGAGCCCACCTGGAACCCTGCATCCAGCTCTGGGCTCCCAGCACAGGAAGGACATGGACCTGCTGGAGTACGTTCAAGGAAGCCACCAAGATGATCAGAGGGATGGAGCACCTCTGCTATGAGGACAATCCAAGCAAGTAGGGGTGTTCTGCCTGAAGAGGACAAGGTTCTGAGGTGCCCTTGTAGCAGCCTTCCAGTACCTAAAGGGGCTACAAGAGAGCTGGAGTCGAACTTTTTACAAGAGCACATAGTGACAGGACAAGGGGAAATGGCTTTAAACTGAAAGAAGGCAGGTTCAGATTAGATATTAGGAAGAATTTATTTAGAATTAGGGTGGTGAGGCATTGGAACAGGTTGCCCAGAGAGGCTGTGGATGCCCCAGCCGTGGAAGTGTTCAGTGTCAGATTGCATGGAGCTCTGAGCAGTGAGGTCTAGGGGAAGGTGTTCCTGCCTTGGCCGGGCTGCGATGGGAGGAGCAGCAGCAGGACTGATCTTTCAGTTTGCTTCCAACCCATGTTCTATGATTCTGTGATGTCCCAGCATAAATCGCTTATGCTGCTTTAACACTGTGAAGATGCAGGGTTAACACTCCTACGGAGTGACTGTTCTCCGGTGGATGCTGAAGGTACCAGCCACAGCTAACCTACCAGGAGACCGGATCTCATGATTTAGCCTGGTGCCTTCCCCAGAGAGACAAACGAGGAACAACAGCTGATGTCAGATGACTTAAGTTTCACCGTTTGGGGATGTGAGCAAGACAGAGAATTAGTTCACAGCGGCTGCAGAAGTCCAGCCTGCAGGTGGATTATTAACACCTGGTTAATTTAGTCTTGACCGCCTCTGGCAAGGGGCCAGTGAATTATCTGAAAATATGAGGGAACAGGGAGAGAGAAAAGGACACATAAACATCACTCTAAAGGTTGAGGCTGTGAAAAAGTAACCCGGGCACTTCCCAAATAAAATTAAGCTTAGGTGCAGCCTTTAGGGAAGACAGAACGCATCCCGCCCCTGCCCCTACTCTCGCCGCTTCCCATTGGCTTCTGGAGGTGCCAGGCCCTGCCTGAAAACACAGGAGATGCGCAGGGGCGACGCTGGGTGAAGCCCCACACGCGTTTTTCTGCTCCATTTCCAGAATGACGGTAGGAGGAGAGCGGGCTGGCCCCAGCAGGGTCTGGCCCTTCACTTTGGGGTGTCCCCCGTTGGTGTGACCCAATCTGAGCCATCCCCGGGCAGCGCTCCCTACCCCTGCTCCCCACCACAGGCCCGGCCCATGCATCAGATCCACGTGGGGACAGAGCCCCAACCCAGCCCCTCCTCCCGGCCTACAGACCTGCTTAGCTACCACGTAATGTCTCTCTGCACAAGCCTTTCTTCCTGCCGCATCTCCTCAGTTCCAGCCCTGCCCCTGGGCAAACTGCTCTACCCCAGCTCACCAGAGCCGCATTCCCCTTGGGAAGCCGATTCCTCCCCGGTCTGCTTCTTCTCAGGTCTCTCAGTCCTACGAATCCTGACCCAGGGATGCCCAAGCCGTTGGATGTGTTGACTGTAATTAATTACTCACGCTGATTATGCATTCCTGGTTGATTAATGTCCCCCAAACCAAACGCCCATCTGTCTTCACATTTAAACATAGAAATGTTTTTCAGACCTGGAGTTAATAAAAGTTAACCGATTTGCATTTGGGAGAACAAGAGGAAGACTGAAGAGGAGAACAGTGAAGATGGTTCTTGTATAAGCAAATCTGCCTGTCATGCCTGGTTAGCTCTTGAGTCCTCTTCTATCTGTGTGCAGAGAGGAGACACATGTTGCTGATGCTCTGCTGTATTAACTGTTGGTCCAAAATTTGTGCCTGGACATGATTAAATTGAAATCTTATAGCTTCTCCAAAGTATTCCATCTATGGTAATGTGAACACACTAGACAAAAGAGTCCAAAGAAGACAAAACCTTCACCATTCTGGCATTTTTGAGCTAAGAATAATTACCCACAGAAAACACTTCAGACCAAGGCTCTTTTTACAATATCAAAGAACCCTTATTTTCTTCAATCCCCTCACCGGGCTTGCTTGTGAGAATAAACACAAAAACCGGAACTAAGGGATACATTTAATTATTATGTTTGGAAAAAAAATACTGGAAAAATAAAGCAGCAAGGAGTTCCTTTGTTAGCAAAGAAACTGCTGCTTCTTTTGTGAGCAGCTTCCATGTGGTCGTTGGTTGCACATGAGTAAGTGATTATCCTATTTCAGTAACATCCAGGAAACTCTGAAAAAACCCAAGACATAATGCCATTGCAATGTCCTAACAAATCAAATTTCTAACCCCTGCTGTCAGAGTTACAGTATTTCTGGGACTACAACAGAAAATAAGGGCAGAGCTATAAAGATCCCCCTTCAGGGGAAATAAGCAACTTCTGCTAGTGTTTAACGGCATGGCTGCTGCTGCACCAACAGCTTAGGGCAGAGACTGTTCCAGCCATTTCAGCAAACCCTGCTTCATGCAACATGAGATGGTATGATAGCAAGAAACCCACCCAGCAGGAACCACAGTGGTGTTGGAAAGAGCAACACTGGAAAAATGTTGTGGCCAAGGACCTCAGGCCTTCGGAGAAAATGCCACCTTGCAGCAGTAAAACAAGAACACGCTGAGGGACAGTAGACAGTGCCAAAAAACTGCCATTTTGACTGAGAAAAGAATAGGCTGTGTTGCAAGACAACCTTTACCTCACCCTAACCTTTACGTCACCAGCATACTGGAAGTGATGGCCCTGGGAGGAAGCAAAAAGAACAGCGTGGCTGGTACCCTGCACGCTGGCACAGCTCACACAGCTGCCCCCTCCAGGCAATGAGTTATTTAGGCTATGCCAGCAGGCTGTGTATTGTTCACTCCAGTGCCTAGTGTATAGCAAGACATCCTGCCTGCTGTTTCCTGCTAGCATGCCTGCTTGCTTCAGTCTCCCTGCTTAAACACTTAGGTTTTCACTGGTCTCACTACCTGTAACCTCAGCAGTTTTGCAGAGGGCTGCAGAAGAATCTTGAACTTGGCCAGCATCATTATCCATTTCTCCTCACTGTAATATATCATCTTGAAAAGCTTTCTGGAGTCGCAGCTATACAAGAGTCTCCAGCACCCCTCCACTGGGCTGGCTGTGGTCCTCTCTGGACAGCTTAGTCAGCAGTTCGCATTACACACAATCAGAATTACTTTTGGCCCATGCTCAAGCTCTTTTCACGGTTACCTCCAAGTCCTATCCAGCAGTCAGTTCTCAGTCTGAACCAATGCTCAGGGTTATTCCTCCCTCACCCCTGTGTACCAGGTGCTGCTGACACTTCTGCTTGCTGAGCTGTGTAAAAGTCCTGCTGGTCCAGTCTTCCCATTTAGAGACACCCCTCTGGACCAAGGCTCTGCCTTTCTCCATGCCAGCCTCTCCCTCATAATGATTATTTCCAGCACTGTAAAAAACAGAAAAAGAATATGTAAGTGTGTATCTGCTTATATATGTATGCTTGGTGAGAGAGAGAGAGACATATAACATTTCTGTTTTCTGCAGACATGTGCTCTTGCACTTCTGAGTTTTATGTTCCCTGGCACAGAAATACTTCCACTAAAAGCAATAAATATAAAAATACTCAATGAACAAAACGAGTACAAAACAGGAGCCAAAGTTTTATTGAGGTTCACACCGGTAGATGCCAGTAACCATTTGGGACCTTTATTGGATTCTCTGCCAACTCCATGGCCTGTGTGTGTTGGAGTGGTGCTGTGACGGCCAACAAGAACAAAAACCCCAGGGGATCAAAGGACTGATTCTGGGTGGCAACCTGCCCTTTTGGTAAAGCTCTTCTGGGGTGGCAATTAAAGAAAAAGGCTCTGTACAACCTTCTCACCCCAACAGTAGTCCAGCTATGACATATTTGTTCTTAATTAAGTTCTTGTTTAGAGGAAAATAAATAAAACCTAAGTACACCTGCCATTACAGCAGAATCCTTTGAAAATTTAGGTTGGAAGGGAACCTCTGGAGGTGCCCAGCTCCAAAGCCATGCTCATAGCAAAGACAGCTTCAAGGGGCTTGCACAGCCAAGCTGGGAAGTCTCAAAGGTCTCCAGTAGGTCTCCTTTCCCTGTAGTGCAAACATCAGACTCACAGCCAACACTCATTGCATGGTATGCCTCCTCAGACACCCCCAGCACAGGCAGGCATTGCAGGTGTGCTTATTGCCATTGTTGCAAGCACAGGAATCCACCACCAAAGCTGCCACAACTTGGATAGGCAAAGGTGCAGTGCACCAGTGTGATAAATGAGTATTGAATAGCTGACTCTCACAATTAGAAGGTAAATATTATGTAAGAGAAGTTTTATAGCTATGTTTCTTTTTTTTTTTTTTTCCCCTTTTGTTCGTGCAGGATAGCCAGGGAAGCTGGGGAAGCTGGGGCATTTGGGAGGGTCGGCTCATTACTATGGCAACATCTGATCTCCAACCAAGATGTCAGGAATTGATCTGCACCACTGGACTGCGAAGAAGGAGTCGATGAACAAAACTTGGGGAGGGGTAAAAAGGTTAAAAAGGCGGAACATCCATTTTGAGGTCAGGCACATGGTGTGAAATACCTTGCTCCCGGTACTATGTTTCATTTTCTTTATTCGGTCTTCTGTTGTAATTTTGGATAAGGTTTTTAATAAACCTCTTAAAATTTAAAAGGTGAGGATGCTTTCTCACACCGGGGAGGGAGTAGGTCTGCACCTCTGGGGAGTGGCTCCTGGACATGGCTGCACAAAGCCACAGCTGTCCTGACGTTATTCTGGGAAGACACCTATCGTATGCCAGGGCAGGAGACCTTCAGAAGGCCCTGCTGGTTTTTGTGCGGCGGGGTCTCATGCGACCTTACATGTCACCCTGGGCTCAGCCGCAGCCCCTGGCCGATCTGGAAAGGTGAGATCAGGAGGAGTTGTGTGCACAGAGGGCATCAGGGGCTGCCCCGAGCGTTCACCTCCACTACACCAGGGACATTTCCAGCCCCTGTCACTCCTGCCACGTCACGCTTCGGATTACTCATCCTGGTTTGAATGGAGGGGTGTGAATTGAAGAACCCCAGAGGCTCCACCACCACGAGCACTGCTGGGGGTCTGAAACCAGTCTAGTGAGACAAATTGGTCATAAAAGCAGTGGTGAAGGTGCTTTACGAAATTGCTCAATGAAGCGTAAAACACGGTCTGTGGGACGCAATTGAGATTAAATCACTAGGTATTACCTACAGCTTCTCAAGTTACCCAGATAAAAGAAAATCCTACCTAGGTGCAAATGCCTGCAAAGTTTGTCTTTGTTCTGAGATGAGTGCAAACTGACCCACCCTGGCAGCTGTGTGTTCCCACCGTGGCTTAGAAGGAATTCCGCAGCCAACCGTTTTGGTTTTTTCTGCAGTCAAATAGCTGGCTTTCCTCCCTTTCCCACGAGGAGCTGGGCTTCCACCACTCGGCTTGGGGTTCTGACTATGAAAATATTAAGAGGAGGGTGCCAGCAGATCTTTCCAAGACTCTCTAACTTTTGACTTCAGCCCCTTGTGAGGTCTCTGTGAGGGCTCTCTCTCTCTCTCTCTCTCTCACTCTGTGTGTGTGTGTGTCCCAGTGACAGGGACAGAATACTCAAGGATGTCATCCACCCTGCTGCATGATGATATTACAGGTGTTGATTAAAAACCAAATAAACCACTTGTAGTTGAAGCGTTATGCTAGTCAACCAGTTGTGCCTTGTCCACTCTGTGGTTTGTTATGGCCAGGCTACACACAAAGCAACGGGAAGGACACCAGCTCCCATGCTGCCTCCACAGCCAAGCAGCAGTACAGGCTGCTGGAGTGTCTCTGCCCTGGTGCCAGTCCCTCCTGTCAGCCCATCCTTCTCTTGCCACCTGGGAAAAAATACTTGGTGAGTTTCCTTCCTGGCCAGGCTTCTAAACCAATGGGTGAGAGGAGCAATGGTTGTTGGGGACTCCCTCAGTCTGGGAGAAAGCACCCTTCTCCAGCTGGACCCTGCCCATCCTAAGGGACAGCAGCTGGTCTCCTGCACTGAACCCTGCAAGAAACACCCAGAGGTGGAGATATGGCCAAATGAAGGGCAAGCTGCTTGGACATTTTGAGGCACCGAGACTGCTTTTGTTTGGAGTACCAGGGAGGAACAACCTGAAGGGAGAGCTCTTGCAAGAACAAGAAATTCCAGCTACCTGGATGCTTTCTTGCCATGGTGCAGTGTGGTGGTGGCCAGTGTGTGCTATCAAACTCCAGCCCTCCAAGTCTGCAAACTGGGTGCAGATTCGGCCTCACCATACTGTCAGACAGTTTAGTTTTCTCCAAAGCCAAGCGCCATCACAGGCAAAAAGCATTTCACACTGGTGACAGAGCAGTGAGACCGCTGCTCCTGGATCCCAAGGCAAGCACTGGGGCTGAGGCTAACCCTGAAGAACGGCTGCTGCCTGCCAAGCCACAAACACCATTTTCTGTCCCTTCCTTACTTTTACTGCTCATTTTATTGAGCAGTAAAATGAGGCCTCTTGCCTCATTTTTAAAAGCATCCAAGGGCCTTGCCCAAGATTACAGTTTGGAAATGTAACACAGCCTGCAAGTTAAATATACTCAATCCTATGAAACGTCACCAGGGAGTGTCGTTACTCATTATTAGTTTACAGTTACCAGAAATTAGTCTTCTCACAGTCCTCCCCTGTCTACAGTCCTTAAAAATGAAAGATAAATGTCTTGAATCAGTTTTTGCCTGTGAATAACAGCTTTTCAGCCTAATTTTTAATTTCACTTCTAACTTTGAAGCAGTTTTGACATGACTCACACATTAAAATCACTCAAATGGGTTGGAAAATCCAACTTCTAACCTAAGTCTGTAGCGTGGTCTCCCCCTCCAAAAAGATACAGCCGGAGTACACGATGCCACATTTTGCTTTCATGAGGCCTCCTGTGCTCTGTATGCACCCATATCAACACGTGTCTGTCCTCACTTCACAAGGTGGCTTAGGCCTTCAAAACTACACGGGTTAGAAACACAGCAGCCACCTCTGTGAAAACCGTGCAGGGGTGCCTGTGGCTCTATTGCTTTAATGCATCCAGTGCCCCTGCACTGCTGCATACACGGCTTCTGCAGACATTGTCTGCTAATTGCATGTGGAAACACTACCTGGAAGCTGTCCTCTCTGGCAACCCCAGTGACTGCCTACCATCTGCGACCTGTGCTGGATCTCCCCATGCCCCTCACTGCAGACAGCAGAAAACCAACCCACACAAAGCTGTGCCAACCAGCCTCAGGTCACCTAGCTGCTCCTCACAGCCTGAGGAAGGTGGCAGTGCCTCCAAGACGCCCAAGCCAGGAGCCAGCTGGGCAGATGAACTCAGATGAAGCCAATCGGCAATCTGGGCTCTTTACATACTGCTGCAGAGACCCCCATGTAGGCAAATGTGAAGAACATGAGGCAAGCTGGAGACTCCGTGTCTATTACCAGCTGTTTACCCATACCAGAGCTCAGCCCCTGCTGTGGCCAGATTCAGATCTCTTCCCTCCAGCTGTGGAGGAGGCTTGGTATGAAACAGGATATGAAAACTCCCAGCCTAAGGACTGCAGGTGGGCGCTAAATGTCAGTGTAGGAAATGTCTGACCGCACTTAGGCCATCCTTTCACCTCTCAAAAGGAGAAGTAAGAATGACTCCAGCTCTAAATACACTCTCTACCAGTCACCTTTTGCAGCAAGGCCACTTTCCAGGGAAACAGTAGTTTCTACTGCTCTCTCTGGATCCCTGACCAAGAGAGACGGAAACTCTGGGCAGTTCTAAGGACCTGTGCCAACCCACTGCATAGGCATCTGGTGGAAAGGGGATTTCAACCCATCACAAGGAGAGATAAGAGAAAGCCCATAACTAATATCAACAGGTTGGTTTGTTTCAGCCTGTCACCTGATTGGATCTCAGCAGGTGGAGGAATGGGCTAGAAGCAAACTCATCAATTTCTGCACAGGAGAGGTGATTCTTGCTCACCACTTTGTGCTGCTGAAGACTTGTCTCACTACTGCATCCTGCAGTTTGGGCCTACAAGGAAAACACTGACAAACTGGAAAGAATGCAGCAGTGACCACCAGAGTGGTGATGAGGCTGCAGCACAGGGTGCATGAAGGGACATTGAGGGACCTGGGCTTCTTCAGCCTGGAGAAGAGACAACTGGGGAGTTCTCACAGGGGTCATCCACTTCCTGAATGGTGGTCATGGAAAAAAGAGACAGACAAGGACAGGACATGGGGAAACAGATAACATGGATGGGACATTTAATCTGGGCATGTTAGAATTCCTGCAGTGAGGGTGGTACAACTCGGAGATCAGGTCTCTATCCTTGGAGGTATGCAGAACTCAAAATAGCTGAACATAACCTGATCTAGTTTTGGGCTGGGGAGTTGAATTGCATACCTCCAGAGATGCCTTCCTACCAAACCTCCTTGAAATTTTGTATTAGAGGGAATACAGCTGCCTTCCTTTGGAGTTTTGGGCTCCCCCCTGCTCTGAAACATCCCTAGTGCCTAGGACATACCTGAGACACTATGTGCCTCTCCCTCACCATCCCTGGGCTGCTTTCCTCCTTGTGCAAAGCTAACATTGAAATGAGGATTTTCAGTGTGGTTTCTTCACAGCCTGGGAAAGGCTGGAAGCTGTGTCTCAGCAGGCTGGCCTGGAAGAAAGGTCTTAAAACCCAGACCTGAGCTGGAGCAGGCAGCACTGTACTGCATAGTGCTGTTCACTTCCAGCTGGCCCAGGAAATAACACAATGCTGCAACTCAGAGCCCTCTAACATGCCTCTGCAGATCTTCTCTGCTACCTCTTTGAGAAGTATTTGTGTCCATGCATCTACAGTTTTACTGATGCAGAACAGTGACGAAGCAGCCAGAGGAATTGAGACAAGGGTGGAAAGTGACTGCAGGCATGTATTAAAGCATTCAGCTTGTCCAGCTGAAAGAGATTTTTGCCAAACGATTTTATAAGGAATGAGGCATTTTACAGGAAAAGCAGGGCCTCTCATTTCCTTTCCCCTCTCCTCTATGAACTTCAAAGGAAAGAGGGGTCAAAACAGAGGCCAGGCAACTGGAACTGAATTCCTGAGCCCTAAGGCCTAATTAGTCCAACATACATGTCACTGGGTATCTTTCAGAGACTGGCCTAAATTACCAATCTTCCCTGCTGTGCTGCCGAGGGTCAGATGAAGCCAGAGTGTGGTCCACAGTTTGCAGGGCCCCAGCATCACCAGAGCTCTTGGGGGAGGGGGAAATGTCTCAGTTCAAGCCCCACTGACACAAGGTTCTCCCAGCCCCCTCCAGGCTTTCTGTGGCCACAAATAAAATCCCCTCTTCGGGACAGAGAATGTCTCCACAACTAAGCCCCCCTCTCTCCAATGTCCCTACCTGCCTGGTGCTTGCCCCAGAGCTGCTGGTGACTGCAGCTGACTAACAGCCCCAGGGCTAGGTGGCTGCTGCCCCTCCTTGCTTCAGCTGAAGCTATCAAAGCGCCTTCAGCCATTTGGAATTACCCTTCCAGCAGTTTTAGGCTGATGTTAAACCTCGCTCCTGCCTCACCTCATCCAGGCAAGCCAAGCCCAGCTCCTGCCAGCAGACCACATGCTCCATGCCCTTTCCTGCCCTGCAGCTGCTTGCTGCTCCCCCTCCAGCTTCTCCACATCCTTCCCTACTGGATACCCAGAAGAAGGGATAACAATGTCCTTTTATCTATGTCTCCTCACGTGGCCCAGCACGTGGTCTGCCTCATCAGCAATGACAAATAAAACTTGGTTTTGCACACAGGTTTAACAACTCTCTGGAACCACACATCAGTCTCAATTCACAGGTCTCTCCCTGTTTGCCACACTGGTCTTGGGGTGGGGTTTATCTTTAGGGATCCACAAAAAGTATTCTCAAGAACTGAGAAACAGAAACCACACAGGCTGTTTTCCCTGTGCAGCCTCTCTCAAAGGGCTTGAGACTACAATAAATGCACTTTGGCGGAAGGAGTAATTTCTGGCTTCGTGGCCTGAAAGCTGAGAAAAGCCAAACTTCACTGTGGATCACCAGAGTAATTCAGAGAGCAGGGAAAGGACAATATTGTCACTGTAAGCTTATGTGGCCTCCTGGTGCCACAGCACAGCTCTGGAGCACAGGAAACAAGCCTTGCAGCTTGTGAGTTCATCGGCACATGTGAAGTCATGGTGGAGGATGTGATGTCCTCGTGGATGTGGGGCCATTCTGTGATTCTGCATCCCATCCGCTTCACAGATCCTGCTCCACAGCCAGTGCAAACTGGTGACCTGGTTGGCAAAAGGCACACCTCACTCCTGGTGTTCAAGTTGTTCTCCCAGAGCAGCAGGAGAGCAGGATGCATGAAGGAGGGGAAATAAGGAAATGGACGACTTTTGAATCAGGAGGAGTGCCTTGGTTTGAAAAGATGGTGTCTTTGGTGTCTGCTAAGGAAGGCAGGAGCCTCCCTTGAAAGAGAGAATGTAAACCCTCTCCGACCAAATTATTACAATTTTGAAATTAAGGAGGCTGTCAGGCAAATATATGGGAGTAGGAATAACAATTCTTTATTAGGGAAAAAATAAAAATACAATAGAAATGCAGTAATACAAAACAACACTGACAGAGTCAGAATACAGCCTGACATCCTGTTGGTCAGGGTGTTGGTAGAAGTCCGATTAAATGGTGGCTGCAGTCCTCCTGGAATGACAGATGTGGTTCTGTTGAAGCAGTGATCCTCTAGAAGGGTGTAGTTTTCCTCTGAAGGTCCAGTGCTGGTGTAGATGGGCCTGGTCTTTCTCTGGGAATCCAGTGGAAAAGAAAGCTGCTCCTCTGGAATCCAGTGGGAAAAGGCTGGCTGTGGTGTTCCAAGTCTCAGATTCTATCCAGGTAGGAATGCTTGGCTCCTCCCCCTGGGTGGAGCATCTCCCAATGGGATGATGTAATTTTATCAGTCATGCAGTGAGACTCAGTGGCCCATTAACAGAAGATATTTCTGGGAGGGAGGATGGGCCATGGAAGAGATAAAGAAAACTGCCCCACCTGGTTTTAACAGGTGGCCCAATTAACAGGAGATAACTGCCCCATCTCCAACAGATGGCAAGACAATACACACCCCCAGTCACATCTTGCATTTCCAACCCAAGACAAGGAATTTAAAAACTATTTTATTACATTTTCTGCCAGAAAGAAAGGTAAACGTCTTGCCTTAAAATTTTTGATTCCAAGGTGCTTGCTCACCTTCCATTTAAAGAATGGGCCTGGGACCAAGGAGGACTGGAGTCAGCTCCAGTGTACTACAGATAACTGTGCTGCCTAACTGCATCAAGACTGCTTATTTCCCTTTGCATCCACTTCCCAATTGAGCCAAAATAGAAAATGGAAACCTCTTCTTCCCTTATGTAATCCTCTACCAGAGCTGGCATCCTGTGAGTGTTGGCTGGAAGGATCTCTGGAGATCTCCAGACACTGGACTGCTGCCAGCACCAGAACGGATTGGCTGCAGCTTTGTCTAGCCACAAAGCCTGAGTCTGATTCTTGTGTGCTTCCATAGCACTTGGAGCATTGGGACCCTTTTCTCAGATGGAGAGCACAAGAAGGTTTACCTGGGGTGTCCACCTCCCTCTGCATCTACCAGGGAGGGGGGGCCAGAAGGGCTAGGTAAACCAGCGTGCAGTCCAGTCTGTTAGCAGGTTCCCGTGCTGAATTAATCTCTCAAAAAAAAATGCAGTCCTGAGGACTGAGACAGTTCAAGACCAGGTAGCCTGCCTGTTGGGTTTTTTCCTGCTAGAGGCCATTAACACTGGAGAGAGACCAGCAAGAGAACATCAGTTGAATTTACTGAGGAATTGAGCCAGGTTCCTATCTGCTGCCAGCACAAAAATAGCTGCCATCTTTAGATTTTATGGCTTTTCTTTGTTAGAGTCTGGATCAGACTTATTTTCAAAACAACCTTCAAACAACATAAATATACCTGTCATTGAAAACAAATAAGCCTGGAACTATTAAACAACACTTCCCTGAAGTAATCCCTGCACCTTTGTAAAATCAGTTAAAAAAAATTAGTTGGGATCACAGTGAAGAAACAACAGAATGCATGCAGAATGTTAGCCGTGTACCTCACTCACTGTTTTTTCAACTTCATGCTATTGGATTACTTTCTTAAGTACTCTGGGGACAGAGACAGCAAAGAACAGCTTTCCTTGGCAAAGGGAGGAAGTTTCTCATACATGGCTGTATTTTCCATGGCTCATCTAGCAAAATGCATATGCCTGAAAAAACAGCAAGAGGGGCCAATACTGTGGATTCCACATCCCCATGCACTGGCAGTCTAGCACTGGTATCAGGCTGGGTGGTATCACGGGATCACTGGGTGCAGGTGGGAAGTGCTGCATGCCAGAAAGCCACAAGCTGCACGATCTTGGTGCTGCCCAGGGAACAAGGAACCCCTCTTACTGACAAAGCAGTTTATGTGCAGCTAGGAGGGTCACACGGAGTTTTACTTGTCTTGTAGCACTAACCAGGGCTACAAGACTTTTGGCCTCAGTCAGGGTCCAAGCAGGACAGATGGCCTGCCAGAGCTACCTTAAGTGTGTTTCAAGGCGAGTCGTCTCCTCATGCTCATCCAGGCACCACTGAAGGGCTCTGCCCAGTACGCCATAATTTTTCCAATTCTTAGTCTATAATTAGAGCAACCAAGACATGCTATTAATTTCGCTACTCATATTGCTTTCTGCACTGTCATAAATGACCAGACTCCTGAGATGCAGGGCTCACAATGGTATTTTAAGGCTTGCAAACTGCAAGTAACACTGTGGACTTGCACCTGCAAACCTGGAATTGAATACGGAAAGAAACAGGTGGCCAAGGAACAGTTGTGTGTCTTTGCCAGAATGCCTGACCTGCAGCCTGCCATGCCTGTGTCACCACAAGGAATCTTCTGAGATCCCTATGAATGAACAACAGTGGGTGGAATCACAGAATCAAATAGTTTGGAAAAAACCACTGAGGCAATTGAGTCCAACCTATGACCAAATACCAGCCTGTCGACCACACCACACCACCAAGTGCCACGTCCAGCCTTTCCTTAAACACCTCCAGGGATGGTGACTTCACCACCTCCCTGGGCAGTCCATTCCAATGCCTAATCATCCTTTCAGTAAAGAAATTCTTCCTGATGTCTGACCTGAACATCCCGTGGCATAATTTGAGGCACCACATCCTCTTGTCCTGTCACTGGCTGCCTGGGAGAAGAGGCCAATCCCCACCCGGCTACATTCTCCTTTCAGAGAGTTGTAGAGAATGATACGGTCACCCCTGAGACCCCTTTTCTCGAGCCCAGACAACCCCAGCTCCCTTGACCACTTGTCCTAGGGCTTGTGCTCTACACCCTCCAGCAGCTCTACTGCTCTCTGCCATCTCACCAGCCTTCCTACACCGACGGGCCCAGAACTGGACACAGCACTCGAGGTGCGCCCGAGTACAGGGGGACAACCAGCCCCGGTCCTGCCGGCCACGCTACCGCTGATGCAGGCCAGGACGCCACCTGGGCCGAGGCGCGGCTCCCGCGGGGAGCGGGGCCGCCCGCGCTGCGTTCCCCTGCGGGGCCCTGCG
>VXAX01000095.1:385878-407398 GCA_013399835.1 Leptocoma aspasia | reverse complement strand
CGGGGCGGCCCCGGAGGACCCGGCGGCCGGGGGAGCGGGGAGGGAGAGGTTTGGCGGCCCCGGGCCTGAGCCAGGCCCCAGCGGCGCAGGGGGAGGGAGGCGGGAGCCGGCGGCCCCGGGGCCGGGAGGGGGCCGGGGGTTGCGGCCCGTGTGTCCGGGGCTTCGGCTGACCGTGCGCTTTGCCTCGCCCGCAGCGTGATCCGGCTGATCATGCAGTACCTAAAGGAAAACAGCCTCCACCGGGCGCTGGCCACCCTTCAGGAGGAGACCACCGTGTCCCTCAACACCGTGGACAGCATTGAGAGCTTCGTGGCAGACATCAACAGTGGGCACTGGGACACGGTGCTGCAGGCCATACAGTCTCTGAAGCTGCCCGACAAGACCCTCATTGATCTCTATGAGCAGGTGAGCAAGCGCGGGGTTCCTGCGGACTGTGCTGGTCCGCGTGGAAGCCTCTGTGTGGTGTTTTCCATTAACTCTTTGCTGATGCAGGTTTTTGTCTCTGGGTGCAGGTTGTGCTGGAGTTGATCGAGCTCCGAGAACTGGGTGCTGCCAGGTCTCTGCTGAGGCAGACGGATCCCATGATCATGCTGAAACAAACTCAGCCAGAGCGCTATATCCACCTCGAAAACCTTCTGGCCAGATCTTACTTTGATCCTCGTGAGGTACGGTAGATACACCTTTCTTTGGAGACCTCTCCTGCATGACCCTCAGCACCATTGCAAACTGCTGATGGCTGACGGCTTTGGTGTTTTTCTTGGCTTGGGGAGTGGGAACGTGCAGTTTCACAGTTTGAAGTTTTTACACCTTCTGTGGAGTGTTTGGGAAGTAGTGCATGGTACTTCATCCCGAGGCAGCAGAGCAGTGGTTTTGGGGTGTGCTGCAGTTGGGAGTTTGGGGATTTGGCCCTTTGGCATCTGCAGCTTGCTTCTTCGGTGCTATGTAGGCAGCAGAAGAAAGCACAGGTTGTGTGAACGAGGCATTATTTCTGACTGATTCCATCAGTCAGAAAGTTTTTGGGAGAGCATGTTAGGTTAGCAGTTGACCTAGTTAAAGGACTTATTTTGGTATTAAAGAAAAGAGCTCTTTTGGAAGCCTAACAGAAAATTCATATGGAAGGGGTTTCAATTTCAGAACAACACTGGTCTTTTTGGAAAAAAAAAATATTATTTAGAACAATAACCTCATAAAATTAATTTTTCTCTAGGCATACCCAGATGGGAGTAGCAAAGAGAAGCGGAGAGCTGCTATTGCCCAGGCTTTGGCTGGGGAGGTCAGTGTGGTGCCTCCATCTCGTCTGATGGCATTGTTGGGGCAGGTGAGTCTTGAAAAATGTGTCTTTAGGTTGTTGCTGCATGAAACTAGTTATGATGTAGTCAAGTCTCCAACTTTATAAAAACTAAAGTTTAAATGAGGTGTAGTTGAAAAAATTTTTCGCGTGTAGCAAGGATTTGGCAGATGTAGGAGAAGTCATCACTCTAGCAGTAGATTCCTTTCAGTGAAGAAATACGCACTACAGTGTAACATTCTGTAACACACGTTTTCTGGTGTGTTTCCAGCCCTTTTTGATTCTCAGAAGGTGTTCCCTGGTACTCTGTGCAGGCAGTGTTTCATGTGTGGTGGGTCTGTGTTAGCTGGTAGCTCATGGGGTGGCTTTCATCTCCTCCAAAGGCACTGAAATGGCAGCAGCACCAGGGCCTGCTTCCTCCCGGCATGACAATTGACTTGTTCAGAGGCAAAGCAGCCGTGAAGGACGTAGAAGAAGAAAAGTTCCCCACGCAGCTGAGCAGGCATATTAAGGTAATGTTTGCTTTTGTGTGTTTCTGCTACTTTCCTTCCTGTGTTTTATGTTGGGAGATAAGAGGAAATCTTCTGAATGCTTCTTTTTCCCTTCTTGTAAGTTGTTCCCCTCCCCCCCACACCTGTGGTTTTCCCTCCCTTTTCTGTGCTTTATCTTATCAGCAGACTTTCCTTCATGGGAGTCTGATATTAGGTCTTTTAACATGATTGGGTGCTTATGGTATTTGTGATTAAGATAACTGCATAGTTTTTTTACTTCAGTTCAGAATCAATCAATTTACAGGAATTTGTGTAGTCCCCTTCTTTATTAATTTCTTATATCCTAACCTGTTTTTCAGAAGCCATGAGCTGCAACTTGTGAAATTAATTTGTGGTGTTCAGTTACGATTTGCTAAAAGTGCTTTATTAGAACTTGCTTTGTTTGTCATTGCTGATCTTGGGGTTTTTTTGTTTGTTTGTTTTTGTTTGGGCTACTGAAGTTTTTTTTCTGTACTTAGTTGTCATGGCTGCTCATATTTAAAAATCAAAAAATTGGACATGGGGAAAAAAACCCAAATGTTCTGTGTAAAAATTACACTGGAGAAACATTACTCCAAATGAAGCAACTTCAGAAATTCATAAAGTTCTGAAGTCTAACTGCAATACACGTTAAGTACTGAAAAGGCGATTCTTAAGAGAATTTACTGCAAAAACAAAAATACAAAGATAACCAACTCAGCTTCTGAAGCAACCGTGCAGTGATATAAGTTTCATGGACATGACCAGACCAAAAGGAGTTGGGTTTCTTTTGTTTTACCTTTTTTAAAAAATGCTACTCTGTATGTATTGACTTTTTTTTTTTTTTTTTGTTTGTTTGTTTGTTTAATTTCAGCATTAAACTTGTTTATACATATCTCCGGAAGATACCATATTTTTACCTTCAGAATGACATGCAGTTTTCTTTTAATGAGTTGAGTCTTTTAAATTGCTTATTAAGCTTTGCTTATTTTCTTTTTTAAAACAGTTTGGGCAGAAGTCACATGTGGAGTGTGCTCGGTTTTCTCCAGATGGGCAGTATCTGGTTACTGGCTCAGTTGATGGCTTCATTGAAGTATGGAACTTCACTACTGGAAAGATTAGGAAGGTAAGGTACTCCTTCTGCACACAGTGTGACTTTGACTTGGCAGAGCACCTGGATTTATTCTTTGAGATTGTTTTAATTTCTTAGGAACTGTGAACCTGGGAAGGTTGTCTGTTTAGGTGATTCAAATATCAGTCTGAAATATTTATGTGGGTGTAGTTGTCTGGGTTTGTCATAGATTTCTCTCTGATAACTTGTTTACCTTCCTGTGCTGCTATTGTTGCCTTTAAAATGGTGACAGTGGTAGTACTCTGTATTACAAGGCTATGAAGTCTGATGCACAATAAGTTTGAAAATATAACTGAAGTTAAAACTGTTAATAGTTTTCCACTTTGCCTTAAAATAGATTTCATTGATTTCACTACATTGACCAATGAATCTTCTGCTTTTGTTTAGGATCTGAAGTATCAGGCACAAGATAACTTCATGATGATGGATGATGCAGTGCTGTGCATGTGCTTCAGTAGAGATACAGAAATGCTGGCAACTGGAGCACAAGATGGAAAGATCAAGGTAAAAATGTTGTTGTATGCTATGCTGGGAGAGGTGGTGACCAAAAAGATTAGTTTGCAATAGCAGTAATATTCCCATTCTGTATAAACTCAAAGGAAATTTAGCATGGCTTGGAAACAGATATGTATTGGCTCTGATGTTTAAGCTCATGTGATGTCATAACAAAGTAATCACTTATTTGCTTTTTCCGTTTAGGTGTGGAAAATCCAGAGTGGTCAGTGTCTGAGAAGGTTTGAACGAGCTCATAGTAAAGGTGTTACATGCCTCAGTTTCTCTAAGGACAGCAGTCAAATTCTTAGTGCTTCTTTTGACCAGACAATCAGGTAAATAAGCTGAGAACGTGTGAGCTACAGTGTGGGAGAAAAGAAAATGGATTTTTCTCATTAAACAGTCTAACTATAAAATAGTGTAATCTGGAAGGCGCCTGTAGAGGTCTCTAGTCCGCCGTGCTCCTCAGAGCACAGCCAGCTTTTCAGTTAGGACAGCCTGTTCAGGCCCTTGTCCAGCTGAGTTTTCAGTTTCCAGTGTTCGAGATCCCACTGCTTCTCTTGAGGAAAATCCTGTTTGGGTGTGGGGAAGGATATTTTGGGTTGGTTTGATTGTGCTTGTTTGTTTGTTTTTTGTTTAGTTGGAGTTTTTTGATGTCTTTTTGGTGGGGTGGGATTTTTTTATATCCCTTGCCTTTTGTACTTTTGAGAAGTATAACTGCATTTATTCTGAAAAGACATGTTGGGTAGTGGTGGTAACCCAATCGTCACAATTTTTTAGGTGTTAAGGTGTTAAAATTAGGTGAATATACCTTCCTTTATCTTTTCATGTTTCCCCTCTCTTTTTCTTTTTTTCTTTTCTTTCTTCTCTTTTTTTCCTAAGGAGCATTGCAGGATAGGTTAGAAGTAAGAATAAATATACTTTGAAGGATATTCAAACACTGTTCTAATCTTAACAGGCAAGAGGATCCTCATCAAACCCCTTTTCCTGTAGCTCTTAGCATCTGGAAAGTGTTGATTACTGTTTGTGTAATGTAAAATCCTGATCCTGAACCTACTTGGTTACTAAGTGGAATTTGCTCACTTATTTTCCATCTATGTTGCCTGACAGGATTCATGGTTTAAAATCTGGGAAAACCCTGAAGGAATTTCGTGGTCATTCTTCCTTTGTCAATGAAGCTACTTTTACCCAGGATGGCCACTATATAATCAGTGCATCCTCTGACGGCACAGTGAAGGTAAGATGGCATTTACCCTTTGTAAAGAACACCTTCAGACTCTTGCTATTTTACCTCTCCTTTGTTACAATTGTTGCAGTCATTGCAGAAGGACTGGGGGTTATCTGCAGTAATGAGTCTGCTTGTGACTTCGCTGTAGATTTGTGTGAGAACTGATGAAATTTGTTACACTGCCTATGGTCTGTTGGAGAGCCTGTCCCTGCTGCATTTATGAAATGGGTACATAAGTGCAGTGCTTACTGCCTGTTCTGCTTTATTCTAGACGCAGAACTGACAGTGACACCTCTTGTCCTATGATATGGGGATTCCCTTATCTGAAGTAATTGCATTACCAGCTCTTTCTCTTTAATTTTTAAAGCTAATTGGTTTTATTTTATTTTTTACTCTAGGTTTGGAACGTGAAGACAACAGAGTGCTCCAACACCTTCAAGTCTCTTGGTAGCACTGCTGGGACAGACATTACTGTGAACAGTGTCATTCTGCTGCCTAAAAACCCAGAACACTTTGTTGTTTGCAACAGATCGAATACAGTCGTCATCATGAATATGCAAGGACAAGTATGTGATCTTACTGGTATCCGTTCATGTCTCTGTTGTTTCAAGAATGCAGAAAACCCAGTTAATAACCTAGCAGGGCTAAACATGGTTTCTCTAGCTTGCTTGCATGACAAACCATTCTGAGCTCAAGTTTATAGAACACAGAAAGCTCTTGAGGCTCCTGAGAGATCTATGTTCTGAACAGACCTAGTACTTCTTAAATATTTTTGCCTTAAACATGGAATTTATACGCTGGTGTTTAATCCTGACATGTTTTTTGGGGGTGTGTATTTACAGATCGTAAGAAGTTTTAGCTCCGGTAAGAGAGAAGGTGGTGACTTCGTCTGCTGTGCACTTTCACCTCGTGGCGAATGGATCTACTGTGTGGGTGAAGATTTTGTGCTCTACTGCTTCAGCACAGTGACGGGCAAGCTGGAGAGAACTCTCACTGTAAGTTTTCAGCTCAGAGCTTTTCCAGAGTTTTAAACACAGGGATGATATAAATATTCATTATGAAGTCCATAGGGAGGAATCTCAGACCAAAGAATCCTTAATCTCTAGCAGACATGGTTGATAACAAATTTCAGGATATTTGGCCACAGAATGTGTTTGGGTTTTTTAGAACCATTTAACTGTAAAAACTAGGGAAGTATTTACCCAGCAAGTAAAGACTGGAGTGTTTCACACTTCCTTGAATGAATGCATGTCTTGACCTGGGCTCTAGCTGGTGGAGAACCTGAAAAAGCTGTCAGATTTAAAGCTATGGGGTTTAAATTTGCTTTAGATTGAACTTAAAGAGGAATACAAGCTTCAATGTGTAAATTTAATGGGGAACATTTAGATGTTGTAGATTTTAGTGGATGTAAACATTCACTGAACATTCCATTACCCAAAAAAAGTAACTGCCACGTCTCAAAATTGTTGTGACTGGAATTGAATGTTGGCATGTGTGCCCTGGCTTTTGCTCTATGCACAAAGCACCTTAATCCTCAGTCCAGCTTCCCTCCAGTTGTTTCTTGAATAGAATATTTGTCTTGAATCTGCTAAAGGAAGACTCTCCTAATGCATCTTTCTGCTTTTACTCTCTAGGTCCATGAGAAAGATGTCATTGGTATTGCTCATCACCCCCACCAGAACCTGATTGCCACTTACAGTGAGGACGGCCTCCTCAAGCTCTGGAAGCCATAGATGGATTTTGCAGCAAGCTCTGAAGCATGCCTGTTAGTTGCTGCAGGCTACTAGTGTTTGTGCTTTAACAAGGTCTAAATATGCAGAGTGTGATACTTGCTCAATTTTCAGTTCAGGTTTCCAGAGAGTTACATTTTTACCTACCTAGACTGGATTGATGCATAAAAATAGCATCAGTTAATTTCATATACTTTTATTTTTACTAGAGTAGTTGAAGCAACTTCAGTGAGAATGCTTTTTCTGCCTCCTGAAGTCTGTACTCTTCCTACATTGTTTGTAAAAGTTCAGTGAGCCAGCAGCTGTACACGCTTATGAGTGTACAAGCTTATGAGTAGTTGCTGACTTCCTAGAATACAGTAAAATGCTTGCTTTTTTTTTGAGTAAAATGTCGAATGGAAAGCTGTCTCTTCCCCACTGCTGAAACAGGAATAGTTTCCTGGAGTGCAGATGAGGATACAGTATCATCAGCTTGAAGATGGGGTTATTTCTATGCCATTGGGCTTTGCTGTGTTCAATTTTCACTATAATTTTTCCAATTATATTGGAAATTAGTGTCACACAGCTGCCTCAGAATGAAACTATCCTTCCCCATCTGCCAGCACTTCCTGATATAGACTGTAAACCTGCCTAATGTGGCAGTGAGATACAGTTGATTTTATTTGGGGATTTTTTTGTTTTGTTTGTTTTTTATTTGTTTAACTAGACTTCTAGACTAAAAGGAGTTATTACTGGGGCCCTCTTCCTGTAAGTGCAAAATGTTTCCAGATCACCTATAACTGAAACAGGCTCCAGGGGATCAATATATTAAACCATGGAAAAGCTGGTTTACATAGTCTGAGTTCCTAGTGCTGTGATAATGCTTTAAATAATTGGTGTTAAGATTTTTTTTTTAAATTTCATATGCCTTTGGACATAGCTAAGGTTATACTGAGGTCCCACAAGATGATAAAAAGATACTTGCAGGCTCTTCAATCTGAAGCATGTGATTTGTTGAGAGATTCTGACTAATGTACACTGTTCTGAATGTACACCAGGATCTTTTAAAGTCTGAGTGTGTCTTTTTTTGGATGCATAAAAACGAGGCTTTTCCTGTAATGATGAATCAAGTGCATGTGGATTTGAATCTGCTACACTGTGTTCTGTTATCTCTTGTAGAATGCTTTCCTACTGCAGTAATCTTTCAAAAAGTGATAACTTGTTTTCAACTTAATAAATTAGTTCCACTTTAAGTATTGTCTGTGTCTTTAGTGGTGTGGGGAAATGTATAAAAACTTCAGCGGGAATTCTCACACAGCACTTTTGCTACAAGTATAGTGTTCAGTTCTGAGCTATGATGTCTGAATTCCTAGGTTTTTTTTTACTTCCTTAGATAATGCTAACAGAGGGGGTTTTTAGATAATTCCTGCCTGAAAAAACAGAAGTGTCTGACAGTGATACTGTCAGTGATATCTGACAAGCTCCATGGGCAGTTAGTAATTCTGTTAAGGGGGAAGATCTTGACAAAATATTTTTAATGTTACTTTCCTTATAGAAGAGATGCTCCCATTCCATCAGCATCTTTGTAACTCTTTACTGGTCTGTCTCCAGTACAACTCTGTCCCTTTTGTATGGGAAAAACCAGGTGTGGCATTCCAGGTGTGTTCCCACTCTTGCTAAGTAGCTGGGAAGGATTGCCTCCTTCCACTGCTGTCAACCAGGACACAATTTGCCTTCTTTCAGAAAGATGGCTCGTGTTGAGCTTATTGTCCACCAGGACACCTAGGTTCCTTCTTGGCTGTTTTCCAGCTGAGTTCCCCCCAGGATGTGCTGTTGCATTGGGGTGTTCTTCCCCGGGTGCAGCGCTTTGCACTTCGCCTTGAATTTCATTATGTTCTTGCCAGCTCGTTTCTCCAGCCTCTCCAGGTCCCTCTAGATGGCAACAAACTCCTCTGTTTTATCAGCTACTTCTCCCTCTTCAGTGCCATCTGCAAACTTGCTTAGGCACTACTGCCCTTGGGACACTGTCCTCCAAGTGGACTTTGTTACACTCATCACTGCTCTCCGAGCCAGGTTTCAACCCACTTCTCTTTGCATCCGTCCCATACCTCAACACCTTCTCTACATGGATCTTATGGAAGACGGTGCCTTAGAGAAGTCCAGGGACACAATATCCATTTCTCTCCTGTTGTGCACCAGGTCATTTTACTGCATTGTAAAATTTATCAGGTTGGTTAAGCATGACTTCCCTTTGGTGAATCAGTCCTGACAACTTCTGATGGGTTTTCCTGTTCTTGATGTGCCTAGAAATGGTTTCTGTTTAGCTGCACCACTCCCTTCCAAGGGATTGAGGTGAGGTTGACAGACTATTTCTTTGGATCCCCCTATCTTGTCCTTCTCAAAGACAGATGTGACCTTTACTTTCCACCAGGTTTTGGGCACTCTTCCCAGTCGCCACGATCAATCAAAAATTGTCAAGCTGTCATCTGTCAGCTCCCAGAGCACTTGTCGGTGCATCCTATTGGGGCCTATGGTTCTGTGTATGTTCAGTTTGCCTCAGTCTTCTCTGTCCTCATCATCCTTATACCAAGGGTACATCCTCCTTGCTTCAGACTTTCTCCTTGATCTCTGGAATGCTGAGAGCTTATGTTGTTGCTAAGTAAGACTGAGGCAAAGAAGGTACTCAGCACCTCAACATTTTCCATGTCATGTGTAACCAGATGTTCCATCTAAATCTGTAATGGCCCCACATTTTGCCTGCCCTTTCCCAGTTCTGTACTTATAGAGACCCTTGTTATCCAGTTAAGGTTTAGCTTCCGTAACTTCGTCCCTGGATGCCCACAACATCGCATCTGTGTTCCTCCCAATATATCCAGCCTTGATTATACCCTCCAGATGATTCCTTTTTGTGTTCTAGTTTAGCCAGGAGATTCCCCACAGACCTCCTGGCCATTTTTGCCTGACTTGCTGTTCACTGGGATGGACTGCTCTCGAGCCTGGGGGAGGTGAACCTTGAATATTAATTAGCTTTCTTGAGCTCTTCATTCCAGAGCCTTATCCCTTGGAGTGCTTCTAATCAGATCTTTGAAAAGCAGTCTGCTTTTCTGAAGTTCAGAATTGAGAACTGGTTTTTCATCCAAGTTCTTCCTCTCAGTATCCTGAACTTCACCGTCTTGTGGTCACTGCAGCCAAGGCTGCCTTTGACCTTAACAGTCCCAACAAGCTCTTTGGTTTTGAGTACAAGATCCAGCAGAGCACCTCTCCTTGTTGGTTCCCCTATCAATTGGGTCAGAAGTTCTCACTGATGCACTCCATGAACCTCCTGGATTGATTATCACAGAATTGTTAGAGTTGGAAGGAACCACTGGAGATCTAATCCAACCCCCTGCCAAGGCAGGGTCACTTAGAGCAGGTGGCTTTTGAATATCTCCAGGGAGAGGGAGTCCATGTCCAGTTTCAGTGCTCTGCTACCCTCAAAAGAAGTTCTTCCTCATGTTGAGGTGACCTCAGCCGCTCCTCATATGGCTTCTCCTCAAGGCTCTTCACCATCTTCTTTGCCTTCATTTGGATGCTGTATATTGGCTTAATGCCTTTCTTACATCGTGACACCCAAAACTCCACACAGAACTCCAAGTGAGGCCACCCCAGTGCAGAGCAGAGCAGGACAGTCCTCTCCCTTGCCCAGCTGGTGATGCTGTGCCTGATGCACCCCAGGACATGGCTGATCCTCCTGGCTGCCAGGGCACACTGGACAATTCTCACCCATAAACTCTCAGCTTGTTCATTTGTCCCTGGGTAGAGCTTGATACATTCCAGTTCCTCTCTCATGTGAAGAGAAACTCCATCACCTTGCTTCTCTGACATTCTTCTGTTGTTTCTAAAAAGGACATGACAATATTCCAGTCATGTGAGCTATCTCAGCATTGCAGTGGGATCATGGCCCTAGGAATGCACATATATTTCTAGTTCTTGTTTATTCCCCATGCTGCATCTGTTTGTATACTGACACTTCATGGGTAATCAAAGAATGGGGTTTCCTAGAAGGGGTGTGAGAGGATTCACCATAGCCATAAGCACCCATGATGTTTTTTGTGTTTTGATCCTCAATGCCAGGGGCAGCCAAGGAACACCTGTCTCTGCAGTGGTTGCTATGACCTGCTCCCCAGGAGGAAGCAATGGCACAATCGTTGCCATTTGCACTCCGCCTCCCAAGTCCTTCAGCTTAAAGCCCATCTCACCAAACTGGCCAGCCTGCTGCCCAAGAGACTCTGCCCTTTTTAGCTGAGGGATCCCATTCCCCTGTAACAGGCTAAAAATCATAAAAACACAACCCGCTGTTATAAAAGCCAAAGCCTTCCTGATGGCATCAGCCACAAACCCAGACACTGATCAGCAAAATGTGTCTGCCTCTGGCTGTCCTGATTTCGCTAACAGGGAGGACAGATGAGGACATGACTTGGAATGTTTTTCACCTGCCTTGCCAGGGCTTTTTAGTCTTCCCTTGATCCCACTTATTTCTTGGCTTGTGGTGTCACTCGTACCCATATGAAAAAGTGATGGGGGTAGTGGTCTATGACAGCTCAGGGTACCCTCTTGGCAACACCATGCATCCCAGTTCCTGGAGGGCAGGATGCCCCTTGTGACTGTCTATTAGGCTAGCAAATGGACAACCCAGTGCCCACTACAACCACTTGAGGTTTCTTTTTACAGTAATCATGATGCACTGCTGGTGGGATTCTCTTTGTTGGCCTTGCTCATGGACATCTAAACCCTTTAAAGCATCAGATCTGTATTTTTGGTCTGCAAGTTGAAGGCTGGAGATTGGAGTCCTGCTTTTGTGGGTCACCAGGGTGCAAGGTGCCTCAGGCTGAGTGGTATCCATTCCAGGTATGTGGTGCTGAACCCGTTTACCTACCTGTGCTTCAGCCCCTGTATATACTGCACAGCCAACTGACTGTCTCTTGTCATCCACACACTTTGTCCAGGCACCAGCCTTTTCTTCAGGAGAAGTATCTGGGCATCATCCATTGAAAATTACCACCTGTACTGACACCTTCCTCACCAGTTCTGTCTGCAGGGAAGCATCAGGCTTCTTAGGGGCTGTCTCAGTAGACACACTGGTCTGGCTCAGGCATGCCCACCATTATGGCAGAGACCTAAAGCACTTAGCACTTAGCACTTATCTGAGATGTGGATCTACTACTACTAGTATTACTACTATTATTATTATTATTATTATCATTATTATTGTGTTTTCCTGAGAGCAGTTAACAGGGTAGTTGAAGTCCCATTCTTTGGGTACAGTAACAGTGCTCATTTTACTCCCTAAGGAAACAGTGAGTCTGGCATTTGTGTTGTTTTCAAAAAGAGTGGCTTAAATCAAACCTCACTTTTCTTAGTGTGCTTTCCTAATGCTCTGAGCAGGAATCAGTGACAAACATGTCTTCCCAGGTGAAGGTGCTAATGAAAAATCATAGGGCAAATTGCTTGCTTACTTGACCTTGCATCACACTGCAAACTCAGAGCAGATTTGGGATGATTGAGTTTATACCTCTGGGCTGAGCCAACCTCTTCCACTGTTGCTGGCTAGCAGGTATTCAAAACATTGGGAAGGAGAGGACCTGTAGTCTAAGGGCTCTTAAAGCAGAAGCAAAAATGAGAGTAGGCTCTTTCGCAGCCAACCTGTGCAATAGTGGAGCTCCTAGTTTTTTGGGAAAAATATTAAGTCCTAAATGCCTGGTGCACAGTGAAGATAATAATTGTAATAGACTAAAATATAAGCTTGATCATATGAATTAGGTGGTGGTGAAACACTGGAAGTAATTGCAAACTCAGATTAAAATAGGTCAGGTTACTATATTGGTAGCTACAGAAGCAGCTATTTTGTTCTACTGTATCCTCAATTTTTACAGCTGTCCACTGTTTGTTTCCCCAAATTAGAAACTGCATCCCACATAAGGCAACAAGTCAGGAAAAATTCTTAATTTTTCAGTGGCACTGAACACGTCCAGCTGTTTGCTCTAACTGCATAATACCCAGAATATAATGGGAAGAACTGTCCTACTAGCTCTTGCCATCCAGTGCTTTTTGCCAAAAGCTTACTCTACTGCTGCCAGTATTTGTTTGGGGCACAGATTTTGTATCAGTAACCAGCTCATTTCAAAACAGAATACTAACCTGGTGGTGTTCCTGCTCCCCTTCCTGCACTAGCAGAGCATCCTTCCCTGGACTACCCTGCTAAGGCTTCTAGAGGCAGCTCCCGGTCAGCTACCCTCCTCCTGGAATCTGGGCCTGGCCCATCTGCTGTGGGGTCATCAAGTATGAAGCAGGATTGTCCATGGCCTCCAGAGTAAGTAAAGAATATGACCTCAACTACGCCAATGCAGCTATGGGTGTGGTGAAAGGAAAACTAGTATTCCTGAGAAAGTAAATCTATGGAATAGTTTTTAATATAATACAGTCATCTGAAGCAACATCATGTCCCACTGTCAAGCTCAAGGCTGTGAATGGAGTATTGTTTGTCCTTGCTGTTTTCATCCAGTAGTTAAGGAAAAAAAGAAACAAGGGTGCTTATTGAGCTGAAAAAAGTGGCTTATCTTACTGCTGTTTAAGTCTCGAGCCAGCTGTGCAGGAGTCAGCCCTAGCCAGAAGAAGATTACTTTCTGTTTCTCCCCTCGACTCAGAGAAACAATCCTACTGATAGAGCACAGGTGCCTGCAGGTCACGTTTTTCAGCTCACTGATGAGCTCACTCAAGTAGAATTTGGAAATACACTTGGCCTACAGAACTTTATTTCTGTTGAGATAAGAAACAGAGAAGTAGGTGAAACATGCATGTGAAAGATCATGGTTCTGTAGGTACCTGAAAGGGACTGTATTTGAGGTACAAAATCCATGGTATACCAGCTGTCTGGTATTTTGAAATATATATTGAAACTTGTAACGCTTAGATAAGCTAGAGATGTTTTTTTCTAAGAGCTTTCAGATATTCAAGTTACAACACATGTACTGCCACACAGCAGCTACTTAGATGAGTTCTCCTCATGACACTTTTGCTTCAAAGCAGTATGAAAAGTGTAAGCTCTGTCCCAAGCCAGATGGTTGAGCAAGACTAAACTACCACACTAGAGGTTAAATCTGGACCTGTCTTCTCAGCGTATTTTCTGAAAGAAGATTTTTAAGATTTTTCTGTGAATAGCTGTCTAAAAAGAAGGGGGTGGTGTTTTTAAACCAACATCTGGTCTAAGAAAAGAGGCAATGAACAATTTTGTAATTATATCAGAAACACTTCATCTACAATAATTACAACATTCATACAGAAATTTAAGAGTCAGCTTGAAATAATGCACACAACACATTAATTTCAGAACATCCTGGATGCAGTGGTTGGTTGTATTCACTAGCCTTCTTTCCTCTGCAGGATCACACACACGCACTAAGAGGACTGGCACTGCTCTCCACAATGCACCGAGGGGTATCTGATTTCAGTAATCACGGTGGAAATCAAGCTTCACCTGGCAGCAGTCTGCCGTTCCAAGCCACCTGTGTGCTGACAAAGCCTAGAGGACTTTACTAATGTGCAGTAGCCAAGGCAGCTCCAAGCAATCACTGGCTCCACAGAGAGTGTGGTGCAGGACAGCAGCCGAACGGGAGTCACTGATGAAACAAAGCAGGCTCCACATCTAGCTCTGGGGTCAGGACCAGTGCTGGCACAGGAAAGGACTATCCGACCTCACGTGGAATAGCGTGGAGAGCTTGGGGATCTCATTACGTTAATGGGCCTGCGAAGATCGACCACATCCGCCCCAGCCCCATCTGCCACGGGGGTGCATTAGAGCCAGGCCCTATTTAACAAACACCAGTACAAGCCCACACGTTATTATCCTAATTGGTACAAAACGTAACTACATCTTACCACGGATTATAAGTACTTGTGCATACTTTATTCACAGAGTATAAGATCTAGAATTCCTAAAAAGCACACAACAGAATCTTAGTTTAAGCCTGGGTAATTGTACACATACAGGAATTACAAGGTTTGGAATAAAAGACAAGCAGGTAAGGGAGTTTTCTGGACCAAGAAGCAGGGGTGAAGTGCAGTCAACTTCATTTCAGCTTGCATCCTGGAGCTTCATACAAATCGCAAAGTCAGTTTAATTACTTAGTTTATTTCTTTATGCTTTTAGAAATTACTATGGCTGGATAGAACAACAAATAGCAGGTGAGGGGAAACTGCTTGTAGTCCTTCACTCATCCACTACCGCATACAAAACAAGCATCACAAGTTATTCACTGGCCCATTTATGACGTCTGGCACTGAACACCACCTCTAGGCTGATGCTCATCATCTTCATACACTTCTCCATTATAGTGGTGTTTTCGCTTTTGAGATGGATCAAAGTCCACTAATTCCACCTGTTCCATTTCCTCAGTTTCTTCTATCTCCTGCCTTGTAGGTAGCAGTTTTTCAAGCAAGGACAGCTTATCTGAGGAGAGGAAGCCACTCTCTGGGAAGATAACCTGAAATTAAGAACTGAGGTTACTCAAGTCTTATCCGAACTGTTTCTTTGTTAAGTCAAATAGACCTACGGGTTAAATATCTGCCAAAGTCAGCTCTGTCGTTATAGATTACTTAAATTCAGAGCTTAAAAGAATAATCAACATCACTACGCTGTTTTTTAATGCCTGCATGAAGTCAGCTTCTAACTCTGGCAACTCAATCAACACCTTTCTTCTGCCTCAGGCTGCCCTCTGGAATCAACCACAAAAGCGAAGTATATATATGTAATATAACAACACATACAACTACATGTTTTTGATAGCATATACAATTAGATATTTAAATATATATAAAAATATCAACATTACAGTTATGGTTAAATATATTCTAAGCTGTAGCAGACAGGGCCTGCTTCTATAGCTCCCAGTATTAGCTTCTCCCCAAAGAAGAAATCAGCATTTTCCAACCTACTCTTCTGCTCCAGCACAGAAGTCAAATTTACTCATGTATCCTTCCTACAGGACAATAGAAACTAAAGAATATGTCAAGCAAATGAAAAATTCACAAGGTTGCTGAAGAAACTCCTCTGGTACCTAAGGTACTTTGAGCCCATAGTGTTCCAGAAGTTTTCTCTTTGTTCTGAACTGTAATTCTGACGGGTTGCATGTTCCCGCAATTGTAAAGAACTAATACCAAAACAGGGTATCTGATTATTGGTATCTCTTCTTGACTGAGGTAGTGCTTATTGGTTAAATTTTGGATGGATGTTCAGTCCTGAAATGCCATGGAACTGAGTTGATTCACTTACCCTGAATTCTATGATCAGACGTCCTTTCTCATATGGTCTGCGATAAATTGGCATACCTTCATTCAACACACACTTAATAGCCCCATGCTCAACAACCTGGCCTATAAAAAACCAAACAAAAAAATTACCAGAAAAGGAAGAGATACATGCAGGCAACAGAAGCAGCTTTAGTTATAATTCCCTTCAATATTTATGTAGCTTTCTACATTGTGTTAGGCAGCAACACCAACATGTAGTAGTCTAACAGGAACTTACTGCCTGGTAACATCTGAGTAGGAAAGCACATTGATGTCTACATTACATTCCTGTAACCTTGTTATGCTTCCCAAAGGAAGCATACTTACAAATTTATTAAGTGCTCCATCGCTTCCAAGGCTGAAAAAGTGGTTTTCAGAGACCCACGGCCTTCAATTCTCATGAGATATCCTCAGGATGCAAGTATGTCCATGAGGTAAGGTCTGTTACTATGTCACGCAAAGAGAAAGTTACTGCTGACTGCTATGCAAAAATCCTTTTTTAGTTTAAGATTCGTACTGCAAAGACTAGGGCAAAGAATTTGATACCAGAGCACATCCCTTTTACATCAAGATGGGGTGCTTCCGCTCCTTTAGATTTCCAGCTTACATTCACTGTATGCCAGAACTTCCAACAGAAAGCAAACCAACTCTTACCAGGATGGGAGATAATAATAATAGTTCTGTTATCCAGCGTTGTGATGGGCTTTTGAAAGCCACATAGTGCTTCAACCAGCTGAATATCCATTGATAGAAGTAGATCTTCATCTCGTCTAAGGCAGAACCAATCAACAGTCACAGTGAGAGAGAAACAGTACAACGATCATACCCAACTTCAATATTTAATCTGGAAATTACAGTAGGCTGTAATTATAACAGAAGCCCAGGCAATTGAATAAAGAATACCTAATATTAATGTAGCTCCTCAATTACTAGAATGATATCCACTCTTAAGAGCCATTACAATCATGTCAAGCTATCTAAAGTGTTAGAACCGTTTACTGAAAAGAAATAAATACAGTAAGGCCTACTTGTATCCTGTTTCACTTCACTGCTCCTTCCCAATTAAAAAAAAAAAATCTCTCAGCCTCATAAATACTGAAACAACGAAATCCTTTCTTTGCGTAGATAAATACCTTCTTATTTGCACTAGCTTGCACCATGGTAATTTGTTACACTCTGAAGATTTATTACCAGGGAAGTTTGAACAGGTGATGGTCACTCTGGGTAAGGACACAAGCACCTTTTAAAAAGTATCAAGAAGTAGCTGGAATAATAGTGTTAATTACTTTAATAGTGTTCTGACTTCAGTATGGCAATGCTAGTGATTGTCTACAAGTTCAACAGCTACAAAATCCTTCATCTTATTCAAAGAAGATAGAGCACTCACCCCGTTTTTAAAAGGTCTCTGGCAGGAAACTTGAACAAAAACCTAATTTTAGACTCTAACAGGAGAGGAGGAACATCCCACTTGTGCGAGGGCATGACCTCAGCAAAACCCCACAAGACCAGTAATATCAAGGGTTATCGAAGGACACTAGAACTGAAGGCAGTGGGCAGAAGGACAGACAAAAAAAGTCTAGCAGAATTGTCACTTCAGGTCCCAGGAAACCATGAGAACAGTTTGGCATATCTGAATCAGTGTGTGGTTTCACTGGAAGTTAAGAAAAATCAGCTGAGCAAGCTCATCCAAAACAAACAGAAGTGATTCTTAACCTGTGAGCTAAGTGTTCCTTGGCACAGAATTCTGGCACCAGCTTCAAGAGCTCAGCACCATACATGATAGTTGGGCAGACCAGCGGCATGTTTCCCAAGAACCTTTGGCTCACCGTTCCTATTTACAAGCACGAGGTCAGTGGTTGGTGTTGAAACAAGTAAGTGCCTTCTCTAAGCCCACCGATTCCTTTGTAACTGCTCTGAACAGCACCAGGGAGACAGAAAATGCAACACATTTCTGCGAGATCATCACTGGTGCTTTTGACTGGACCAAAATATACTGGGCAGACTAATGCCACAAACAGTAACACCAAAGAGGGAGGTGTGCAACACTGAGCAGTATTGCCTGGGAGCACGAAATAGTTGAGATGTGGTCAGTGCTGTTTGAGTCACTTTCACAATAAAAACCAGACAGGACCAATTACCCTGCCCATAGTACTTGGACAGGAAACGAAGTATGGGAAACCACGTTTGATCACAGGGGTGCACATAAGTTTGTCCTAAATAAGATCCACAAACACATGTGCACACACTCCAAGTTCTCTGTGCCTTGAGGCCATGTGGACAACAGCTGACCACACCAAATGGCAATTTTCTGAGCTAAGTAATTGATAGCAAGGAAACAGCCACAAATATTCAAAACTTCTAAAAATCTCAGTATTTCAATGAGTTTTTAAAGATCTGTAAACTCTTAACTGTAGCTGCTTTTGTTTACCTTCTATCCCCTTCTGCTGCCAAAGGTCACAGGGGATTGCCTCAAGCTATTAGAACACAAGTGGCCAGACTAGTTGCACCAGAATTCCCCCACCTCAGTGCTCCTCTGACCACCCAGACAAACTCAGGGCTGAGTGACAGTCATGTGATCCTATCTCCTGACCCTCCAGTGTGTACAAGATGACTGGTAACCAAGGAAGCACGTGGAAAAACATCACAGGATATAACATAAGAGAATTCAAGCATCTTTACCTTGTAAATACAGAGTGGTCTTTCTGATCCAAGACAATAATAATATCCCCTGGCTCCAGACCTGGCTCTTGGTCCCCTTCACCATGGAATGTTATTTTCTGACCATCCTTCATTCCTATTGCACAAAATAAACATTTTTCTTATTTTTAAGATAAAAGCACCAACAATGAACATTTTTATAGGCATGAGCTGGTATCAAGATATCTCTGGATCTTTAAGCAAGAACATCAAGATCTTCCCTTGAAGCTTTTTTTTTTTTTTATCCACTCACTTGTTTAACAGATCTTAGTGGTGCTAACCTGAATTCAGTCTCAAGACCATCAAGTTTAACTGTACTGCCAAAAGAGCCACCAACATAAAGTCCTGAAGGGAAATATCATCAAAACGGTTGTCATTATACACACAAATACAAAAACATAATCAGAAACACTGTGTAGAAATTGCATTTCAAGAGCAATTGAGCAGTCAGCTTCTTCAGTTTCATAAATACGTGGCACATCTTATGAAGCATCATCTTAGTGCCTGCCAAGTCCAAGAAGCATTCTCCACGGACTAAAAACCTCCTGTGAGAAACTTGTTTCACCCACGCAAGGAGTCTATCTAACAAAAAATACTAGCTTTCTTATGCTATATCAGTCTCTTTTCCCCTCCTTCTAGAAAGCCATCCTTCTCATAAGACTTCCCCGTTCAAAATATCAGTAATATATCCCTTCTAGTTGTCATATTTACTACTGCTGTAGGATTTCCCCTACAAATTCAGGCATTGCATAAGCTCTCCTTACACATGTGACAGTTGAAGGTCATAACCACGAGCAAGTCTGTAAAAGTCATGTACTTGTCAGCTTACAAGGTGCACTACTCCAGAGACTTCTCCCACCAGCTTTTGGGCAGCCCCCTCAACAGAGCTGCATTTGTCACTCAATACCATCATGTTCACCCATCACGTTGAGAGTCTGTGTATCAAGTTTCATTCTGCCAGGCAAGGAAGCAGTACCTGCGCTGGGCAGCACTGTCAGGGTTGTGTAGCAAACAGAGCTCTAAGCATGAGAGGCTGAGCACTGTCTCTGCACCCCATCACTATAGCAGACCTGGTTCCCCTTCACACTAAAACACAGCAGAAGTGATCGGAGTCTGCAGAGTTTTGCTGCAGGCAGTGAAAACTGACTGGGCTACCTGATCACAAACTGGGCTTAGAGGGACCTGAAAAATAATTCACTGCTTCCAATAATGCATGTTTCAGAATTCATTCTTACTTATGTGCCAGGCTTTAGAAATGAACATAGATAGTCGACCTTCCCTAGAAAGAAGTGTACTTTTCGTAAGGCAGCAATAAGCAATTTTACTCTGTGTGTATTCAGCACTGTTACTCACCAAATCAACACCATTACTTGCTAAAGCTTCTGTTTTAGTGCTGCAAAGTCAGTCAGTACATCCAAGTTCAACACTTCACCTCAGTGAGACACCTCACCTTTGTCAATGTGAACTTCCAGGATCTTCTTCTCTCTAACAATTTTTCTGCCATTGCAGCTCTTACACCGGTCCTTGGGGCTGATACGCTCCCCATGCCCCTGACACTCCATACACACAGACTGGATCTGCTGCACCATTCCCGGCCCGATCTGGTGAATTCTGATCTGCATGCCTGTTCCCCTGCAATTAGGGCAGCATTCTACTGCACCTTTCTTACCACCACGACCTGAGAACAAAAATTGGAGATAGGTGGTTATGTGCTACCAGAAAAAAAAAAAACAACCTAAAAGCTTTAGAAACATCTTCTGTTTAGTTTTGGTTGCAACATTACCTTCACATTTGTCACAGATAACGTTTTTCTGCAGTGCAAGTTTCCTCATCGCACCATTGTACATATCTTCTAAACTTACTGACAACTGGTGGACCACGTTTTTACCTGTAAAAGAACAGCTATTTACTCAAGTTTAGAAGCTTGGTCTGCACATCTCACAAGCCATGATAAACCAAGTCTGGTTTGTTTCAATAGAGCTTTGTCTTGTTTTGCTGGTATTAGTCAAAAGCCCCTTCCCAGCTGCTGTCCTATTAGGTAACAGTTGTTATGACTTTAACTCTGTTACAAAGTCAGAAGAGACCTTGTGGAAAAATACACACTGTAACAGCAACAGAACATACAGAACCTCAAACGTTGAAGCTTTATGATGCAGGACTCTAATTTCAACAAAGTCACCAAACAGATCTCCTACAAACAAGTGAGAGACTCTGTTTGGAATCTCCACTTCAGCACTTTCTTCCTCTCACCAGGTGACCTTCTGGAACAGGAAATGAGCAATGACATTTTTATTCTCAGGAACTCCCTCAGCACTTCAGCTGCTGTAGGGTTAGTTTGTAAAGGATGCTGAGCTCTGGATTGTTACAAGTATTTTGACACTCTTAACTCTTTGATACAAAGCATTTTTTCTTCCCTTTTTCACCAAATCTGCACTAAGAGGTGATGGGGTCAGCACTGCTCTTAGTAAGTTTAAGGTTTTTCCCAGTATGATTAAACTCGAGTTTAACTTCTGAGTAGCATTTTACTGCAGCCTCAACTTAATTCCGCTGCACAGTGCAGGAACACAAAAAAGTTTCACAGACTGAACTGGCTATTGATGTTTTATTTAGACAGCTACTTTCAGATGCTACACTTACACTAGCTTAACTAATAAAACATTTTAAGCTCCTTTACCTTTTCATTTCCTATTCTCTCTACTAGCAGATGGCCTTACAGCCAGCTGAAGGTTCTCCCAACACATCTGGTTAGCGATTAACAGGGGACAATGCACAGGAGACCAAACCACCACCACACCAACCAAACGCCCTCCCTTGTGGTTTCAGGCGTTAAGGGACAACAGTTTTCTCCAATTTTCAGATTAAGCCTACAACTTAAGTCTGTTTAAATTCCTACATATACGGCATTCTCTTCAGAGAATCTGATACCCCCGCCGACAAGTTACCTCGCCTCTCCCTCTGCATCCTCCCTCCGCCACCGAAGAACATATCGAATATGTCCATGGGTGACCCGAAGCCGCCGCCGGAGCCGCCCTCCTTGATAGCTTGCTCGCCTCCTTTGTCATACAGCTCCCTCTTCTTCGGGTCCGACAGCACTTCGTAAGCTTGCGAGATCTGCTTGAACTGCGGGAAGGACAGTCACCG
>VXAX01000095.1:310579-384820 GCA_013399835.1 Leptocoma aspasia | reverse complement strand
GGTGTGTGAGCGGGCCGCTGTCACACTGCGGACGGAGCCTTGCTTTCCGCGGGGATGAGCTCTCCACCACGGAGCTGGGAGGAACAGGGCCCAGCACCGGGCACGGTGAGGGTGAGGGGTCTTTGCTGTCCAGGGTCAAATTGATGTAAACTTGAAGGTTTCATAGCGTGGTTGGGATGAAGCTATCCCAATGAGAGAGTTGGGATAGCTTCGTCCAGCAGCATCCAGCTGAATGTTGCTGGATGAAGCTATCCCAACTCTTGTCATCTCTTGTCTTCTGCTGCTCTCTCTTGTTTGAGTGGTTAAGTTAATCTCTGGGGTGAACTCTGATTCAGTGCGAAACAAATTGAGCTTTTATGTGGCTAGGCTTTTCTGTCAGATGGAACTGTGAATCCAATGGATTTTTTCCTATATATGGTTCACAGATGTGAGAATATATGGTAGTGTAGGAAGGAAAACAGGACTGCCCTTTCAACAACCACCTGCTCGCAGATTATACAAGTGCTGGTGACGTGCTTTGCTTTGAATCTCAGAAACTTGAACGAAGTTAGCAGAATTAGCTCAGCTAATGGATGGGCTGGCAGCAGAATTCATGGACCCTGTTCCACAGGAAGGTAGCCCATCGGGAAGTGGCATGTTGGTAACACACTGTTTATTTTGCTCTACAGCACAGTGATGCGTGTGTGCTGGCTCGTGGGGAAAGAGAAATGCACTCAGCGAGTGAAACTGCCACACTTGGAAGCCGTAGTAATTGGGCGTGGCCCGGAGACTGGGATAACGGATAAGAAGTGTTCACGGCAGCAAGGTAAGGTGATTTAGCTCAAATCCTGCTTTCTGTGTGCAGCAGCAGCTGAGCTTGCCTCGTACCTCTGTGTGGTCTGCAGTGTTGCCTGGTTCTTGAAGTTACCAAGCTTTTTTAGTAAGCACTTACAGAGATCTCTGGGACCTAAAAAATCAGAGACACGCAATGACAGGACGTCCACCTCCATAAACTAAAGCTTTGAACCTTAATGTGAGTTCTCAGGCCCACAGTTGTGTTTCACTGCCTGCATCCGTGCTTTGTGAGCAGCACTTCTTCTCCCTAGTATTCCACTAACTGATTTTTAGCATGACTTGTTATTTTATACATAAAATAACGTGATCTTGGAGAATATATGAAAATACTTACCAGCTATACAACACTGCACATCTTCCCTGCCTTATCTTCTGTGCCTCTGGACTTGCTCTATGCCTTATTGTCACAGAGAGGTGGTAAGAATGTCAAGAATACGTATAGGACATCAACAGAATCCACCTTTGTTCTGAAGTAATTCCACCCTTGGCTCAGTGTATGGGTTGGCTGTGTTTTACCTGTGGTCCTGGAAAGAACAGACGAGGCAGAAATATTCTTGGCATACGTTCACAAAGATCAGCTCCAGAAAGAAACAGGTCTTCAAAAACAGGAGTGTGTTCTGCACTGGGTGGTTCAGCAGAGTTCTTTTTATTTGCATTGTCTTGTGACACTTTGTTCTTTCTTTTCCAGTTCAGTTAAAAGCAGACTGTAACAAGGGGTATGTCACAGTTAAACAGGTATGTTTTTATGTATGGATGGGCAGTATTTCTGGGACTTACTGGGACAGTTGTACTTAACTCCACAAACGCTCCAAGTGATCATTCTGATCACTGGGTCTGAGGGACCTGAAGCTCTCTTATCACCAAGGGAGGTTACAGCACGTGGCCCTCAGAAGTGAACTTTCTTCTTTGTGCACCTCAATGAAAGACTGCACTGCTCCTTCCAGATACGTTCCAGTCTAAGACAGCCAGATTTGCAGCATCAGGAAATGCTGTTGTAAGTCCTCAATCAGTTCTGTCGGGTGCTGCATTTGGGAGACTTTGGACTTCTTCTACTAAGCTTGCTTATCTTCCTCTTGAGCCGTGAACTTCATAAGCCGAGGTAGCCCTTTGTTTAAAGTTGGAGTTCTTGTGTTAATGGGATTACGCAGTTGTAGAAGGCTTTTGTTGGTGGGTTGATAGAGGCAGAGAGGTGGTTACTTAGGGGAAGGGATGGGATGTGAGACAGCACTGCAGGAATGCTCATGTTACCAGATGGATGGAGGCAGGCCTGCTCCCTCACACTTACGAGACCCAGTATCTCTGAGATAACGTGAAGAGAAAGGTCTCTGGTGCTGGTGTTTGTGTGTGTGTGCCCACAGCAGCAGCCTGCACGGACAATACAACAACACGTTCTACCTACCCAGGGGTAATGTCTTCTCTCAAAATGCCTCCACAGCCCACTAAGCACAGGCACCCCAGTGGTATCTGATGAATCTGGCAGAGATATCTAGGACAGTTTTCCACAGAAATCAATGATTTGAATGTTGTGTTACTGGAATCTCAAAACTGGGAATACTTTCTGGTGGTGGGTGCTAGCATGTTTTCTCTGCCTCTTGAAGAGCTGCTCCCCAGGTGAGAGGTGTGTGGCACAAGGTTCCAGTGATCAGTTGTTTGATACTTTATTAGCTGATGGGAAGCACCTTTCACCTCAGTGAAACTGCAGAGGTGTAGACTAAAGAGATCCTGGCTGGAATCAGGTGTGTGCTTCATTGCAGTGAATACCAAGTGAGAGGTGTAGTACCATCTTGTGAGGAATGCAGGTATGGCAGTGACAAAGCTAATGAAAACTCTCTCTGAGTTCATCAGTCACAGGAGAGAGCTGTTTTCCTAAAGCCCGTTTGATGCATAGAAAATAACCAAAAGCATTTTGCTGAAGACTGCTAATTTTTGTAGGGTCACATGATGATGCAAAATCCATCTATCAAGCAATCACTGTAGGTTGCCTACATGACAGTGTGACTGCACTAAAATAATTTCCTTAAACTACTGTTACTCCTTAGAAATAGTTACTGCTGTTATTAGTTTAATAGGTTGCTAATTTGTGAGGGAAGTGCAGCACAAGTGATGCTGTAACTCTGTAGCTGCTGCAGACCCAGGCTCCCTGTGACACCAGGCCCTGAGGTTGTGTGCTGACAGCTGTGACTGCAGGACTGGGACAGAAACAGGTGTCCACTGTGCTGCACTGCCTGGGCAGGGTAGGCAGTGAATACAAAATGCATTTGCTTTCCAGGATAATGGCATTCCAGGAGAACTGAGCAGAAGTTGGTGATTCCACTTACAACACAATTTTCTACTATTTTTTCCTTTTTCTGCCTACCAAAGATAGGGGTCAACCCAACTAGCGTTGATCTTGTGAATATTGGCAAGGATGAAGTGGTGAAAATGAAGCCAGGCCAAGTTCTGCATATTGTGAATAACCTTTACCCTTACATGGTGCAATTTGCGGACGAGTCTGGGAAAACTGTTCCAAAAGCAGACAAGAGGCCACATGAAGACTCCTGTGAGGAGGATGATACAGAGCTTGTGCCCAGAAAAACTATGAAGTTGGAGGTCGTGGATACACAAGGCAGTTCTACAAATCCAAAGCTAAGCAATACCAGTGTATCTATGCATGAAGGAGCTTCAAACAAAAGGGCAAGTGTGTTGCTTAATACTTGTGCTGTTTCTCCTGGGATTGTCTTCTCCATGAGGAGACATGGTCTTTTGCTTTTGTGGATTCTGCTGGTGGCAGGTGTCTCAGGTGAGCACAGATCCTCCAAGTATACAGAGCATGAGAGGCGTTATGTGCTCCTGACATCACCCAGACCCTGGGAAAGTTACTTGGGACCCATTCTAACCTGCTCTGAGGATTAGGTGTGTGTGTGGGGGCTTTCCTGTAGCAAATGAGGATTTAATCTCTGGTTTCTGCAGCAGTTTCTGCTAGAAGGACAGTCCACGTGAGCTCCTTTAAGCTGCAGTCACTCAAGGACACTATCCTGGCTCTTGAGTGGTTATCTAAAAGCAAGCGCACAGAACAGAACAACCTGAGCCTTCTTTTTTTTTTTAAATTTGTTTGTAACTGCATGGAGCTTTTTTCCTCCTCCTGCTTTGTTCATTCCATGTGGCAGAACTATGTTTACATTAGTGAATGTTACCAGCCAGAATCTTTGAAAGGGAGTTTTTAGCCCTGTGACATGGACAAAATAAAAGACCTTAATGCATTTGGAACTAGTGCAGTGCTGGAGGAGAAGGCACAGAAATGAAAACCCTTAAGTGAAAATTTTAGTCTCAGGTTGCTGTGAGTTAACCACTTATTTGTGGACTTGGGCTAGTTATATGAGGGCCAGATTTGTGGTGCAATGAGTAGGGAGATGAAGACTCACACTGTTTCCCTGCCAGCACTAGAATAGTATTTGAATGTCTTCCTTTATAAGAATATGATGAATATCATTACTGCTCTGAATAGTTAAAACATCTGTTTCGAAAAAGGTGCACTCAAGACACACTTCATGAGGTGTTCAGTAGCCAAGGTGAGAGATAGCTTGTGTTGGCTTGATCTTTCTGTGCCTTTATTGTTTCCTCTACAAGCCACTGCACAATATAAAAAAAATCAATACCTCTAAGGATGAGGCAACACACTGCAACTACTTTGTTCTGTGCAGAGCAGTATGGGATAGGACAGTTAATGGAGATCTTTGTTCTTTCTTTGGTTCTGGTGGTCCCTGAAGCAGAGGGCCTTGTGCCATGACATGTGCAGGCAAATTATTAAATTTAAAACACATTTGTAGCTCCCTGTTGTTAAATTTCCAATGTTTGGAAGATTGAATTTTCCATCTTCACAGTATCTTGTTAAAAGTTTTCAAAAGTAGCTTTTTGGGGGCAGTTGGAGCAGGTATGTTGGCATTTTATAGAAGGGAGATAATTGAGCTGTCATTCAGCTGTTACTGTACTGCTGTATACTGTTGAATATTCTTAACTGAATCCTTTGAAGTACATAATTGGACACTTAATTGTCTTGTAATTTGTTTTCCCCATTCTATGCTATAGGAACATTTAGGACACTGGAGTCAGGGTCTAAAGAGCTCCATGCAAGATCCAAAAATGCAGGTGAGAGCTGTATACTTGTACTTTACAGTGGATCCTGTCTAGCAAAGCTAAATGAGCTTTCTTTCTTCCTTCTGCAATTTGCTTTAACAATCTGGTTAATCAGTGGAGTCCTGCATCAGGGCTGAAATGCACTTACATCTCTCTCTGTAGTAAGATTAACTTGGGAGTCTCTAGTGTACTGATTTTGCAGATTCTCATTGTCTTAATTATCTTCAAGCTCTCTGTATGGTGAGATTTGGCCAACAGATTTCAAAAAGGTTGATGGGAGAGCAGGTGAGTTGTGCAGTTGCTTTGTTTCCTCAGGGGAACCAACTAAAATGGGGTTATCATTTGAAGCTGAGCAAGCCACAGAGGTTCCCATCCTCCAGCAGTCAGTGCTGTCTTGTTTCCTGGTTTGTGCAGTTGTTTGTGCAGTTTCCTGGTTTTTCAGCAAATTCTTAACTTCCACACCTTTATGCCAGCTGACAGGATCTGACCTCTGGCCTCCCTGGGCCCCTACAGGTAATGATCACTGTTAGGCTGAAAATAATTTAGAGTCATAGTGTATGTTGAGTTGGAAGGGACCTGTCAGGATCATTGAATCCAACTCTTAGCCCTGCACAGGACATCCCCAGAAATCACACCACGTATCTGAAAGCGCTTCTTGAACTCTGACAGACCTGGTGCCATGATGACTTCCCTGGGGAGCCTATTCCAGTGCCCAGCTACCCTCTGGGGGAAGAACCTTTTCCTGATACCCAGCCTAAACCTCCCCTGACTCAGCTTGAAGCCATTTCCTCAAGTCCTGTCACTGGTCATGAGAGTGAAGAGATCAGTGCCTGCCCCTTCTTGTCCCCTCACAAGAAAGTTGTAACTGCAATGAGATGTCTCCTCAGTCCCCTCCAGGCTGAACAGACCAAGTGACCTCAGCCACTCCTCATATGGCTTCCCCTCAAGGCCCTTCACCATCTTAGCCCTCCTTTGGACATTTTCAGATGGACTGTTTCAGTGCAGAGCAGAGCAGGACAATCCCCTTCCTTGCCCAGCTGTGATGCTGTGCCTGATGCACCCCAGGACACGGGTGGCCCTCCTGGCTGCCAGGGCACTGCTGGCTCACGTTCAGCTTCCCATTGGCAGGACCCCTAGATCCTGTTCCATGGAGCTGTTCTCCAGCCTCTTGCTTCCCAGTCTCTCTGTATGTCCAGGGTTGCCCTGTCCAAGGTGCAGAATATGGCACTTCCCATTGTTACACTTCTGCCCAGCCCTCTAATTTGTCCAGGAGTCTCTGCAGGGCCTTCTTGCCTTCAAGGGAGTTGACAGTTCCTCCCAATTTAGTGTCATTGGCAAACTTGTTTTCGATTCCTTCCAGTCGTGTGTCCAGGTCATTTATGAAGCTGTTCAAGAGCACAGGGCTGAGGATGGAGCCCTGTGGAACCCCTCCAGTGACAGGTCACCAGTCTGATGTCACCCATTCACTGTAACCTTTTGTGCCTGACCTGTGAGCCAGTTCCTCACTTAGCTGATAACTAAATAGAAGGCTCCTATTTCTTGACTGATTTTTTTTTCCATTCAAGTGTGAAGTGTTGAACTGCATAGATTTACAGGAGAACTGGATGCCCATTGTCCTAGAATTGCCAGCACTTTCAAATGCGTCTGTCTGTAGGGGATGATAAAATTATGGAAATTCTTCCTTACTTTTTAAACATGAAGTTTAATTTGTATCCCTGAAGCGGAATTCTATATACTTACCAAAACAGGGCTTTCTTGACCCAAAATGCAAGCAGGCCTTAAAACTGTTCTTTTAATGTTAGACACAAATAACTGTTTATGAGGGAAGGTTAGCTTTATTAGTTGCTGTTTCAATCTGAATACACAAAAGATAGAACTCCTATCTTTTTCTTTTTAATCTAATATTAAATGGCAATATTTCTTTCTTCTGAAAAGACTTGAAAGTGATGCTGTTTCTGCTGGTGGCAGGAGCAGACGCTGTTATGTGTGTATAAAATACCTTGCTGCTGAAAGAATCAGTCCTGTGCTTTGTGTACAGATAGAACTCTAATCTTCTTTCCTTTAGAGTAAGACTGATCTGTATATAAACATACAAGAACAATTAGCAAAGGTGACAAAGACATCATCCATCTCTCATCAGCAGGTGCACTGGTAAGAGACCAGAGACACAACACACAGTTTCTGTGTCACAACCTGACGGCTTTTTATTCCTGGGTTCTCCCCTCTGTTGTCCACAAGCTTCCCAACCATTTCTCTTCCTCAGCTGCATTCAATTGTTGCAGAAGGCAAAACAAAATGGAAACAGGAAGAAGGATATGATAGACAGGAATCTGTTCTCCTTCTTATGAAGGAGAAGCATCTTACAAAGCAGCACACTGGGTAGGATGAACTGAAATAGCCCAGATTTGAATATTTTTATTTGTGTAATGCTGGTGGAGGTCTGCAGCACACTGCTGGTAGCATGTCTGAGATTTGTGCTTCACTCTGGAAATCTGCAGCCTAGGGCATTCCTACATGTTCTGTATTGAGCACAGTGGTTTTGTTTGTGACTGCAGACCTTGAATGTAGCCTGATGGAAGTAGAGTTCCCTAGGCCTCACTGGTATCTCAGTCCAGGTGACTCTCAGGAGTTCATATACCCCTGTAGCTACTGGTTAACTACTGCAAAGTAAGATTAGAAAGCTTTTGCCTTTTATAATAAAGTATATGAAAAAAGATGCTGGAACACCTCTCCATAGCTACCTGGTATATATTATGGAAGAGGGTGCTTATCCTGGAGCAATTTAATTCCAGCAAAAGTTCTCATTGGATAGCATCTCTCCACTAAATATAATGCTTATAGGAATAGTATGTTCAACTTTCAGTCAGAAAGTAATCTAGTTACTTCATTTTCTGCAAGGTTTACAAGGATGAAAAGACTGTAGTCATCAAGGATAAATACCCCAAAGCACGTTACCACTGGCTTATCTTACCATGGGACCCCATTTCAAGCCTGAAGTCAGTCACCAGGGACCACCTTGAACTCCTGGAACATATGCATGCCGTTGGGCAAAAAATGATTGAACAGTGCCCTGCCAGAGAGAGCCTGGAGTTCAGACTGGGTTACCATGCTATCCCCAGTATGAGGTAAGACCTAGAGGAGTCATGTGGTGGACATGCTGTTCTTCCAATTACACAGACTTGGGGCTAAATCCATGAGGAGATTTGGCATTGCTGAAGAGCAGGCAGTCCTCCATAACACTACAGACAGGTTGGTGTGCAGTCCCTTGCCCCACACTGCTGTAGAGATCCTGATGTACGGGCGTCTTGGGCATGGTGGGAAATGCCTGTTGGGCTTCTCTAGCAGAGGTTGGTGCCTGGGGCTGTGGGATGCCTGTGATCCAGTCCCAGTGACAGGAGCACTGCTGCCAATGCTAGGGCATCCCCCTCCCAGGGCACCAGCGTGAGATTAGAGACTGACTCCGAGACCTGTCAAGTCCTGCCTAATACCGAGCAAGGATTTGAGTCCAGACCTTAGAGTGTCCAAGTGCCTATTGATACTGCAGTCAGTTGTTGTCCAGTTCTTGAGTCAAGCTTTTGAGCACTGATCAAGTCCCATTCAATTACTCTACAAATAATAAAGCTTTGGTTTATTATTAAACCTTTAATAAACCTGTGGTTTGCTAACACTACTGTCTCCACCTTTTTGGAAACTAGCAGGAATATAGACTGCAGTGAGGGACCAATGGAATATGCAGACTAGTGACCCTGACTGTTCATAAGTGAAATGCTTGGCAAGAGACAGTGCTTCCAGAACAGACTATGTTTCTTCTGTCACAGGGTCAGGACTGACCCACAAGGCTGGCACCCTGCTGAATCATGTTTGCAACTGATACAACTGCAATACAATTCTGAGCACTAACCTTCTTCTCTCATATCTATGTTATATTTTTTTTCAGTCAGCTACATTTGCATGTAATCAGCCAGGATTTTGATTCTCCGGCCCTCAAAACCAAAAAGCACTGGAATTCTTTTACTACAGACTACTTCTTAAACTCTCAAGGTAATGATTAGAGAAAGTATTTCATAATATATAATCCCTCTTGCAGGTTCTGGGTTTGGGCTTTTCTTCCAAACAAATATGCAGTGAGTGAAAGGTTTTATTTAATTTATAGTGTTGGGGAGTAGCACTGAGTAAAAGTCAACAAATTTTGTGGCTGGTTTAAATTAGAATGCAGCAACGGTACACTGTGCATACAGAAAGTGCGCAGAGATTTGCAGTGTTATGTGTTCCACGATTCTACATGGTCTCAATACTTATGGTCTTTTTTATTTTTATCCTCAGATGTGATAGAGATGGTAAGAAGCAAGGGAAAAGTGATGGTGAAAGACCATACCTCTGAACTTCTCAAACTTCCCCTCAGATGCCATCGCTGTAAACAACAGCTGTCCACAATCCCACAGTTAAAGGAACATCTTAGGAAACACTGGCCAAAATGATTTTGCAAAAAATCATCTTTCAATCTGTCTTCAGTTTTCAAGCCAACACAAAGACCACAAAATTTTAATGGAAATGTATGAAATATGTATAAATGTCATATTAACTGTGATGACAAATGTAATGTGAGGAAAGGTGGCCCAGAAACAGCAGCATACTAATTTAGCAGTATCTTGTACAAAAAACCAAGCCCTCTTCCTTCCTACTAAAAATACAAATAAAATGACTTCTGAAATGGAAGTTTTTGGTTACAGCTTTGTTGGGGTACAGCCACACTAACCTGTAAGTGAACTGAAGTCTGGGAGAAGTGCTTTGTTTGGATGAAAGGATTTATTTTAATTCAGAAGCTGAACTGAGCACAGATCTAGGCTTCCACTGAGAAAAGAATGAAACAATGATTTAGAGCTCTTTCTCTTGATGCTTTCTGCCTACCACTGATGTTCCTCCTGTGTGTTAATGTTGCAGGCACTGGTGTGGCTGACAGAATGTAGTGTCAGTGGAGAGGAAGGAGCGGCAGCTGATTGTTGGATTAAGCCATTAATCCATTTCCCACAGCTGATCATCCCCACTTTGCTGTGCCACTGAAAGGCTGAACTGCCCCTCAGCTAGGGCACAGCCACTGTTCAGGCTCTAAGAGGAGCAAACAATCTCTTTTGGGTACAAGGATGTATTTAAACATATGGAATACACGTGTAATACATAATGACCAGCTTTACTGCTCCCCAGAGTAATAAAACTATCAAGGTTTGCAGTTGCTTGTCTGCATATGTTGAGGTTGGTACAGAAATTCTCCAGTTTAATCCCACCCTGCTTCTCCAATCAGGATTTTAGTGAGCATCTAATCATTTGTTGTCAAGATGTGAACTTCCAGAAGCAGCAGGACAGTACTAATAAAAATCTCTTGAGTCCAGATCTCGTTTGTACAGTTCAACTACATCCTAAGTCCAGCTTTGAGTTAAGTAAGATACTCTCTGGGTGAAATGGATTTCAGTAAAAGAGTGCACAGAGCTTTTGCTATACAAGCAAAATGCTGCTCCTTACAATAGCACATTCTGTGGGGAGAGGGTGTCCTCTTCCACTCCCCCATGCAGCAGCATGTTGCTGTACCCACTCAAATGGGGCAAATAGTAAGTTGCTGGAAAAGTATAAAGATGTTTCTGTCGTAAAGTTGTCCCCACAAATATGTTCTTTCAACCTGGTGTGCGAGAAGCCAATCCACGCAGAGGGTCACCTTTATTTCATGCTTATGCAGAGACGGGTGCTGGGTGGTGAATCCACAGAGCCACCACACCCAGGTCTAGCCAAGGACTGTAGCTAAAATATTTTCAAAATACCTAAGTCTGCACTTACCTGATGTCTAAATACCTGCCTACTCAATAGCTATTGGACAATCTTTTGCCTGCTTGAATTTAAAGGTACAATGTGTTTCAAATTTATTGTGCCTGTTCAGTAGGTATGATTCTTCATTTGGAGGTGGGTAATCTAAGCTTTAGAGATGTGGTTTTCACGTTATAATGAGCTAATGTTCAGGATGCTTTTTTAGATTATTTAATTAATTTCAGTTAAACATATGGAATGTTGCCAAATGCAGTGTCCAGTATCTTATTCAAGATTTCTGTTTGTGTTCTCTACTTGTTTCAAGACTATTCTGCAAGATCTTGCAATTTCCCACTTTTCTGGGTCTTTAAAGTATTTATTGTTCTCCTATGACACACTGTGCATAATATTTTCTTAAACCATTCATCTTTCACCAGATTTGGGTACAGTAGGGTGAAGGGTTTGCCATAGCCTTATTTAAAACACCAGTCACAGGTCAGCTTTTGCTGACATCAGTAATAATATGCCTTAAATTACAAAATAAAGTTTAGAGAGTAGGGAACAATGACGAAAGCACAGCCAGTCTGTGAATTCATTCTTGACCAAAACCAGGGCTTCAGCTGGCTCCAGAGGTAAAGTGCTAGTGCTTTGCAGTGGGAACTAATTTGGACCAAGGCCAGTTGCAAATGCTAGAGAGCTGTTGTTTTCCTCATAGCAGACACAGGCCAGAGAGGGAAGCCATGCTTCTTCACAGTGAAACGTGCTGCTTATGGCCCATGGCCCATCACATCTGGGTGGGAGCCGTGGTTTTAGTACCTCTCAGAGCAGGTCAGAGTGAAGCATAAACCCCCGCAATCCATCAGTATGGGAACAGCGTGCAGCTGAGTCACAGCTGCCACACACTCAAACGTGGAGCACGAGTCAGAGGGACAAGCCTATGTATGATGTTGTAAATCAGTGGCATCACCAGGAGAACCACTGCCAGCAGGGCTGACCCCAGGGGAAGGGATGGTAGCATGTCCAGCACTTTCTGTGTGAGGTCACCACTGTATGGGAAAGGTCTGCAGGAATGGCAGTAGTTGGCACAAGCTCTCTGAAGCCAACAAGGGGCAGCTACCTACAGGGGTAGCCTCAAGGCCATGCAGGAAATTAAGACAGAAGATGCAGACATTGTCACAAGTTGCTTTGTGTGTGGCTTTGCAGGGGACCCACAGCCTTCCTCCAATCTTTCCTCTACAGCTGGTAAGTCCATAAAGGAGACTGTGAGCAACCAATAAGACTTTTTTGTTGGAAGAGAGCCTCAGAATAGCAGCATAACCTTAACACTCATCAGCCAGTGATGATAAACCATCTCCCTTCCATCCCTGGCTGTAGTTAGGTCTCTTCTGGAGCTGTACTATCTTCTGTGATATTGTTACAGGAATAAGCCTTAAAGCCAAGGAAGATGTGGTAAAGGACTTTCCATGAGATGTGCCATGAAGTATGTGGTGAAGGGATTAACACAGGCTGATGGTAGGCTGATGGGGTGACAGGTTATCAGGTGGAGGGCCAGGTGACCCTTGCCCCTGCAGCCATCCAGGTGGAAAAGAGAATGGTGCAAGAGTTCTCTTCCACCCTTACGAAAACCCCACTGCCTTTGTCCTCTCTTTGTGACTCTCAATACTCAATTACAAAGCAAGTTCTCTTCCCCTCCTTTCCATTTACAACTGCAGTTACAGAATATGAGACTATAGTCTCATCTCTGCTTCTCCCAAAAAGAGTAAATTTATTATCTGAAAGCCTCCAAGACAGAAGATGAGAACACAACCACCTTGCAGACAAGTCAAGGGTCTTACTAGTCTCTTCCCCAGAGCAGAGGTGCCTCTTTGGAAAAATCTGTGACTCTTGACTCCATTGGAGTATAGCTGGGAACACTTGTATAAAGCACTTGTATTTTGCAGGTGCGTTTATCACTGGCAATCTAACAAGAACTATCTTGTTCAATAGAATCTATTGCTCCAATGAACCACAGTTTGTGGATCTGTTCCTCAAAGTTTCTACTGAACTTGATGGGTTTCTTTTGTGTTTAATGAAGCTCATCAGCAGGCAGGTGAAAAATATCTAACAAGGGAAACAAGTTTCCATAGAGCCGCATTTGTTCAGAGATTGGGACATTTTTAAAGTTAACTCTGTATTTCTGCATTAATGTTTGCTTCCATTCCTGGTAACTCTGTTTGTAGAAGCCCCCACAGAATTTGTAAGAGCAAATTCAACGTGTCTGTAATGACAGTAACTAAAGCTGAGCATATTTCAGGATTGCATGCATCACTAAGAAAACAAAAGAACATGGTAGCAGAAATCAAGGGAAAGCTGACTCCTAGCTGCTGCTGGGAAGAAGCTAAGGTTCAGCAACTGCAGAAGTAGTAAGCAGGATATCCCCCCTCAAGGCTCAGGTGCTGCTCCCAGCTCTACTGCTCCTTACTCCAAGTTCACTCCGGAGGGAAATGTATAGGGGAAGACAGTAAGAATTCAGTGATGAGCGATTTAGAAGACTGGTCTTTCACTTGGATGGCAGATTTAAAGGGGTTTTGCCTTGGTGGGAGAACAAGAAAGCATGCCTAACACAAAAGGGTCTTCAGCTTTCACCATCACGATGATGGAAAAGCAAAACAAATCATACACATACTTAGGCAGAGAATCCTCAGTAAGCCAGTGGCAATTTTACCTTTTCTTGTGTTCTCTTTCTAGACAATAGATTGGGTTATGCAATACCTTAGCATTTCCTGGCATCAGATTTAGGAATGTCAGAATTACTGGTGTCAGTGTCACATTACAGTTGCAGGACCAGAGTGCTTTGCAGAGGAGCAGATTCCCTCAGCAACCCTTTCTCCAGATCTGGTAGACGGTTTCTGTATTTCACCATGGACTATGCTCTGCTACCATTTTGAAGACCCAGATCTTGTGAAATAGTCTTGCCCTGTAAAGACTTGTATGTATTTTGCCATCTCAAAAGTCTTTAATCTTGGAGAATCTCTTTCCAGTGTAGTCACAGTATCTGACAACAGGCTTAAGTCATCCCCACAAAACCCAGAAAAAGGCCATGCAACTCAGAACTGGAAACGAGACGCACTCCAATGCTTCACACTGACAAAAGACTTTTATCACTCCCCTTCAGCAAGCCCAAGCCAGCACAACACATATGGTGCAAGACTAAATGGCCACCCCAATGCGATGGACTTCTTGCCACACAAAAATAGTGACCTGCAGCACTGCACATGCTCATGCTTTGCAGTCAAAGCACAGCTCGCTGGTGTGCCATTAAACACCTCAAACACACAGTAAGCACCTTGTTTGTATGGTGTTTTTCTGCAGCACCCTATGGAAATGGGCTGAACACTGCAGCTGTCAGGCCAAAATTAACCAAGAAGGGGATGCTACCACTGAAAGGGTGTATCAGCAACACCCAGCCTTGTCTCCCTCTGCTCCCAGAACTGCTGCTGTTACTTCTTGCATCAGATTGCAGAAGTATTCTGCAGTAAAATCTAATTCTCAGTACAAGACCACTTTCCAGATGACACAGTTCTGCAACAGTGCACAGTGTTATCAGTGCACAGCTGCTGATCTGTCAGTGCCATAAAGCACCATTACTCTATTTTCTCTGATCTCAGATAAGTAGGGTAGTATTACCCAGCAGAGTGGGACACCGACACTTCTGCCCTGCTTTTTTATTCATGTTTTCCTCTGTCCAAGACCTCCCAGGTGTGAATGGGCCCAGTTTCAATTCAACAATGGCTGTTGGCACTGCAGGATTCACTGTGATGTAACAAAGCAATGATGAAAATCTGGTATCAGCAACACCCAGCTTCAGCAGAGAAAACACAAAATTCGTTTAACAACTGCAGCAATTTGGTATTAGTACAGTCTTACAGGCGAGTTCTCTGAAGCAGGTTGAAGTGCTTGAAATGTGGCCTGTCATCATGGCAGGTACCAGCTCTGGGAGGGAGAGATGGCAGAGAAGATAACCCATCCAACACTGGTGGGATTGCTTCACCCAGAAGGGGAGAATAGTGGTAGGAGCTTTCAGAGCTGCATATCCTTTTGCCCTCCAGCCTCACAAGCCACCTCTGCAGTGGACATAAGTGGCTGTGCCCATAAGTGTGACAAAGCACAGTCACAGCTGCACCAGGTGGAGGGACCCTTAACTCGCACACCCTAAGAACAGTGTATCAGAAACACCAGAACAGCAACAGCTTCTGAAAAAATATAATGAAATTATATGAAAAGTTAGAGTTCAGAGTCCACAGGCATTCCTTGGCTTCTGGTTACTGGAGAAGATGCAGTTTCCACTGTAGATTTTTATTGAATTTTGGTGGAGTCAGTACTTCCGGATCTGAAAGGCAAATACAACAAGTGTCAGAATAGGGGCAATATAGTTTCTTTAAGAGCTGTCAACTACTTTGTTCACTTTTCTTACATCAAAAGATGCTGAGAAATCTTTTCACATCTGTAATTTCCCTGTAGTGACTGACCACCAGCCTGCACAGGAGAGTGTCCTCAGAAGACCTGCTTTCACCAGGAAGTGTCTGAGCACACCAAGTTCCCTCTCAATCGTTAAGTGTTACTGTTCAGAACAAGGAGGCACAGGCACAAAGCCACAACCATTAGTGGCACAAAGCAGAACTCCATTCATTCACCTGTCACTGGCCCATCATGCACCACAGTGAGCTGGCTCCTTCTGGAGTGAGTAAAGAGACACAAGGCTTTTTCTGAAGCCAGCCCTGGCAAGTGGCAATAGACAGGTTACACCTATCGAATCAATAAAGGATTTGCCCAGGCAATTTCAGGACTAGCATGGAAAAAAGATGTAGGACTAGGGGAAAGATGGAAGACTGAAGAGTTGGGACCAGCCTTTGCTAGGTCTCTCAGCCCTAATTTTGTATTCACTGCAAGGCTTTGAGATTGCAAAGTGACACGACAGATTGTAGCCTGGTCTGGTCAAGAGCCTGGCCTGACTGCCAAAGCCAGAGAGGAAAATTCAGCAGGTAAGTTACAAGAAGAATTATCTAACACATTCCTTGAGAAATCAGATTTTCAATTCCCTCACAACAGACTGACATTACACACACAGGAACCCAGAAGCAGTTGAGATATTTTAGCACAGGAGACAGTTTTAAACTCAGTTTTAGCACACAAATTCAGTAACTGGTACAATGGTTGGCAGGTAGCAGTGCTTGGAGAGCCTCCAAGCCCACTAACCTCCCTGACATTTCACATCCAAACTTAACTCAGAGCCTCAACTAACCTTGTACAACAGGAGGCATCACCCTCTTTTGCTGATAAGCAGCCATAATGCTGTTTGCAGTTGAATTGGGTCCCAAGACCTGTAAGAAGAAATAGCCATGTTCCAACCTGAATAAAGCAAGGCACAAGCAAGGATACCACCAAAAGAAACTCTGCTGATTGTCCAAGACCAGGAGACTTCTCAGTACAAAGTGAACAAGATCAAAGTGTGATCAAAGTGTGATCAAAGCCCAGTAATGTCTCAGAGAAGTTAACACAGAGGCAGAAACAGAGAACTGCTTTCATACAGTTTTTCACAACACAGAACCCTTATCCAGCACCTACTTCTTCACAGCACCATAACTGTCATGATAGAGCAGGACTGATTTCATTAGAGCACCATCAATATTTAAAGTTCATCTGGGGGTCTCTGTTCCCTGCCACACAGAACAATTTTAATCTGTCTTTAAGAGGCCAGCTAATCAGCAGTTACAGAGAAGATACTGGGGAACACTTTGTGTTCACCATAAATGCTCAGAAACCACTTATTAGAAACAAAGACTTTTTTACTCTAGAAGGGAACTAACCTTGTGATTTCCTTATTCTGCATTAAGCTGAAACTTAGAAACCTGACATAACCCTTCTTAATTTACTCCTTATGATATATGGTCCAGACTTAATTAACCAATCCAGTAGCTTTTCACTTCACAAGACCAGACTGGACAACAACCACTCTGGTACACTTCTACCATTAGGCCTAGGAAAGAAGGGAGTGTTCCCATATTCTACAAATTGCTTAAGATGGAGCTTACAAAAAACAAGTCACCATTAGGACAAGGCAACGCAAACTTCAGAACACCTCATCACATCCAATGTGGCATTCAGTGCAGGGGACACAGTAGGCTATACATGTTGTACCTATCTAGAGTGTACTGACTAGGCAGATCCTGCCCAGAATATCTACTGAACCTCTAACAGAAATAAAACCCTAGATTTTGAAAGCCATGGAAGGATTCCAGGCTCTCTGCTGGAGAACGCAACATACTGCTAAACACTTGATAGTATCTAGTGAGTGTGATAGGTATTGTGGATGAGCACAGACCAGGCTGACAGAGCTCTGCTGCAGGTCAGGAGTCCAGATTTCTGGGACTGAGGTCTCCATCAACTGCAAAACCTCTTCCAGGACTTGCTGCAGTGCCCCAGCTTGCTCATCATAACCAAAGAGCACAAGCTGCTTCAGAAGGATGTGTATCTCTCCTGCAGGAGGAACAGAAGCAATAAATAGCAATCAACACAGGTATACTAAATAAAGAGCTGCATTTCTTTGCTATCAGCACACAGGAAGGACAGCAGCGACTCAGAACTGGTTCTGTTCCTACTGAGCCCCTACTGTGTCCGAGAACAGAAACAAGACAAATCTGTAGTAGCACTGAGAAGGCTTCTTTTCTCTGCTCCCAACTTCAAATGCAGAGAGCTCCCACGTTATTCTGAGCACAGAGATAGATTACTAAACCAAGGTCCAATGCAGATGGCCGTATGGACCAGGCAGCTTTTCTCCCCAGTGTACACAGTAGGAACAAGAGGGAGCACACTACCTTAGCTGTCCTCATCCTCACAAGCTGCAGCACGGATTATGATCACCAACTGTCCTACCTTTCACAGTCTCAACAGCACGAACACCCTCTCCCAGGACTTCCAGAAGGGCAATATCCTCAAAAGGACTCCCTTCTTTCAGGCTGTATCTCTTACGCTCCGCCTTGCGTCGGTTCTTTGAAGATCGCCTGAAAAGAGCATGTTCAGTTACAGCGTGCACAATGTGTTAGCAGGGTTAAGTCTGAATGAAGAGCATCAGTGTGCATGGAACTTGTCACTCAAGTCCTTGCTTTTTCCACTGACAGAGGACTGTGTGTAACCTTAGGTGCTGTGGCAATGTTTTCAGTGCTACTCAACCAATATGCTTAGTGGTCTGAAAGACAAGACAGGAGTCAGGCTGTTTCTCTGCTCCAAAAAGGACTGCTCCATGTTCCCCAAGGTTAAAGCATGTCTGCAACACAAAGCAGGAGCTGCTCCAAGCACAAAGCAGTAGTCACTATCAGGCAAAGCTGAGGTCCACTTATAACACAGGTGGCCAGGGTCTGTGCTTAGCTGTGAACATTTTAATTTCTGCCATCTCCAGAACCTGCTCAGCTCCATGATCACAGGAAAGCAACTTCATTCGCAGACCAGACCTACGTGCATGATGTTCCCACACACTCTGACGCTGAATACTAAGGCTGCATTCTCCTTCTGCCTACATCTGGTCCACAGAAAACAAAGTGTCTAAAAAGTCCACATTTTTCCCACAACTGTATTCTTCCAAAATTCAGCCAGGGAATTCAGAAGTGGTCCCACAGACTACACCAGCCTGTTACACACCCCACCCCACCCCACCCTGCAGCTCATACTCTTGAGAGCACTCAAAAACAATGCACACAACCCTGTGGGAAGACACTGGTATGAGATTTAGTAACAACTCCCACACACCAAGCATGAAACCTGGGCCAAAGAACACAAGACATGCGCACAAGCTGTCAATATTTGACGCTTTGCCTCTATTCTGTGTCTAGCTTTCTACAGCCAGCCATTCTGGCCACATGCCCAACATCCATGGGAGCCAGAACCCACCCAGAGTCTGTGTTCTCAGCTCCTCTCCCCAGCACCCAGTTCCTCTTGCACTAGTAGCTTCTGGCTTTTTCTGCTCTTTCCCTTCCAATGAGAGTTAAAATAACCATGAAACACCTGTAATTAAAGCAGCTCCAAAGCACACACAGCTGCAAGGAGGAGCATGCCAAGCATGAGCAAGCTGACCTACTGAATGCTGATGCCAGAACACTCACTACCTGATTTGAAGGCAGATACCTACGCTGATATTCTTGAATTGCTGTGTGAGTATTTGCTGTTCATGTCACTGGCTGTCACAACACTGCTGGTTTCCGAAAAAAGCTCCAATTCTGGGCAATTTGGCACTTCATAATCTGCAAAACATGGTAACAACTGTCACCATATGGAAAAAGGTCAGAAGTATTTCAAGCTTTCTGATTGATCTGTGTAGCTTGCTGGGCAGAGTTATTTTACCTGCTGGTGTTCTGGAGCCTTATGGCTCCCAACCCCACTGAGCCAGCACACAAAAAGAAACAGTAATTGTGAGAACAACACTGCTCCTCTGCCCTGGTGGGGATCCTGGCATGAACAGCACAATCAGAGGGATGACAATCTCAGTGCAGCGGTGTGACCTAGGACACAGCATTCTGCTCTCAGAGAAACTCCCTGAGCCTGTGTCAGCTGGCAGGTGAATACGGCTACAGGTACTAGGCACCAAGGACATGCTGAGCTGATGACTGTCTCACCCAGCCAAGATGGTACTGTGGAGACAATGCTGCGTCATTCTGAAGAGCTTTCAGGTGCATTTTCATTGCGTGAAAGCTGTGACCCAAGGAAGAGCTGAAAATACAGAGTAACCACACTCCAAGTGTGGAATGAGGAGGGGTTGAGAAGGGTGCTGTTCTACTGCTGTAGATCCCATTGGAGCTAAAGGAGAGCACAGCTCCATCACAGCAAACAGAAACTGCAAACAAAACCATGATCACAGTTACTTAAGCAGGATAAAGACATATGCACTTCAATACTAACCCTGCAGGTTCTCACAGGCCTTCTCCTTCAGCTCTCGCACCACTCGCAGGCGACTCTTATGGCGAAGAAATGCTGTTTTCTGGGAATCTAGAAACATCAGCTGACTTTTCTGAGCTGATCATCAAGAAAATCAAAACATAAGCATTTTTCCAAGAGAAACAGAAAAGCATTTTTTACACAAGCACAGTCCTTCAACAAGCTCAGAAAAAAATCCCTCAACTCATAAAGCGTGAAAAGGAAGAACAAGGAATAGTAACAAAACATTCTTTCTCTGTGGGAGAATAAAACCACCAAATAATTTTTTTTTCCAAAAACTGCTCATCAAAGCTTATAGGACAGATAGTCATCTTCCTGGTCCATAATGCTGCTGCCACATGTGCTCTGGAACAAGGACTGCTCTGCTTGTTCATGGACATGTAGACACAGATCCCTTTGCAACTTTTGGCTGTGAGGTCTGGAAAAGCTCCAAAGGAGCCTGACTAAGCTAAAAAGATCCCATGACACTGCAGGGCTTCAAGATGCACTGAGGATAGCCAAGTGCAGCTAACTGAGCAGCATCAATTACGTGGAAGCAAAGTATCTCTCCATACACCTTCCAATACTGGAATGTTGTGACTTCCCACAGACCCAGCAAAGATCTCCTTTAGCCTCTATAGCACAGAGAAATCTTAGATTCCTGCCCAGACTCACCTTCCAAAATAGCAGGTTTCAAGTTGGTCTCCAAGATATCCAGTCTACCATACTTGTGAATCTGGAACAGGGAAAGAAAACGTATCATTTAAGGATCTAACCCAGATCACATCCCTCTGTTTTTGCACTCTAAAGATGTATTTCCACTTCTGTTCTTGTGGTTTGAAATGTCTTACCAGTCTCAAAGCCTCTTCCCAAAGAGCCCCTTCTAAGAGCAGGAGAACAGCCTCTTCATAGTCCTAGAAGGAAAGAGCAACATGGGCTGCTGCTGATGTTAGTAATACATGTTCAGGTAGAAGCTATTCAGATGGGTATTTCTATGCAGCAGTATCACAGTCAAGAGAGGACAACACCACTATGCCACCTACTTTGAGGTGTTGACATAAAAACCCAAAAAAGCAAACAAAAACCACAAACCAACTCAGCAAAATTACGTTACTTCTCCCACACCAAGGGGAAGTCCCTCTGGAACTCTGTCTCCCTTATTCCAGCCCTCATGTTTCAGCTCTCTGAGACAAAAGCTCGTCATACCAAAGCATGGGAAGCTTCATGAGTGGAAAAACTCAGGGACACAGCATTTATCCTCACCCTGCTCACTGCGTCACCTGGCCGTGCTCTGCCCTCCCCAGGAGGGCCCATGGCACAGACTGTTTTGCTGTCAGCATGCACGGAGTCACATGTGGTGCAGGAGAACAGAGAAAACATGGATGGTGTACCTGACTGACAGATACTGGGCATTACCGGGCCACAGGCAGGAGGGTGATGACATTACCTCAGTGTACTGCTCCAGGAGTATGGCTGCCTCTGCATACTTTCTCTGCTCAACTAGTTTTCCTACAAAAAAAAGTGGAGTTTCAGCTTTCCGGAAACAGCTAGATTTTGTGCCAGAAAACTACAAAGTAGAGGAAAAATCCCACTCACCGAGACACTTTCTATCTGCTCACAATGTACTCAATCCAAAATGTACTCAATTGTAAAATTACAGCTGTAATTTAAAAAGGGCTCCATAAAAAAGCATTAAAGGCATGAAGGATTTAAATCACATTAAGTGACAGAAGAAGGAAATACTGGAGTATCCAACTCTGTAGACTCCCAGATGCCATAATCCCTGTGTTAAGTAGCCCTTCATAAACTCTGCCTCTGAGCAAGGCTGAATTCAGGATGATGCTCCATTCTCTTGCTGAAATAGATGAAATTTCTCTTGTTGAAATATAAACCAGGTCCACAACACACCTCACGTCTGACATGTGCTAGTGAGCACGAATTCTGTGACCAGCTGCTTTCTTCTCCTCAGGCTGTCCTCTCAGGACAACACACAGCTTTATGTACCAGGTGGTCCTAGCTGCTAGCTGCCTTCAAGGAGAAAACAAGATGCAGCTCCAAATTATCCAACAGCCTTTAAGGTCGGTGGATAGGCACAGCACTTGCACCAGTTATTGTCTAGAGGCCTCAGTTACATCAGACACTTCAGCGCACATCCATTCTTTGGGGTTAACTAATGAGGCAATATGGAAGACCAGTCTGGCAAGCAGCTGCAAGGGAATAACGCAGGAAGCAGTCAGCACTGGGCAACCAAGCCCACAGTTTGCTTGGCAGCTCCTGAGTTGCCTACCAATTCAGCCTCAACATCTTTTGGTTCCTTTGAGAAACAAATGTCATGTGCAAGTGCAAAAACCTTGGGGAAACATGGGATCTTTGTTCTCATTTAAGAAAAGCGCTGCTGAATACTGAAGTTTTCATTGAATTTTAGGAAAAATTGAAATGAACCATAAATAACAGCAGCCACTCTTCTCTGCACATTTCCATCTCTTCAAGGCCTACCTGCCATGCTCCGTGCCAGGCTGGACAGCTTATCCTTTGTGTAACCAAGCCGTGATGCCATGCACAGGGCTTGCTGCCAGCTGCCACTGCTGTGAAAAGCATCAAGTGCTTTTGCAAAGATGCCAGCACGAGCAAATATCAATGCAGCCTGTTCATACAGCTGCTTTTGAATCAAATACTCCCCATACGCATCACTGATATCCTGAAAAACAAGGAAAAAAAAAAAAAAAGAAAAAAAAGATTAGTATGGTCAGCAGCAGTCCTCCATTAGTAAAAATTAAGGGCCCATCAACAAAAGCCTCTTATCCAGCTTCTACAAGGACTTTCTAGGCATGAAGTTTCTACCCCATTTCAAACTATATCAAGCCAAGGGCTGATGATCAGCGCATGGAGACGCTTCACAGAGCTACAGCAATTTACACAGGGAGGCACCTGACTCTCCAAACCAGATGCTGGGTAAACTAGATACTGCAGGAAACCAGACCCTTCCTCCCCACCCACATGCAAAGTTTTTGTTAGAATCTCTCTCTGAACCAACCTACTTGAGGAAACAAACACTGGCACAGGGGAACACACAAGGCCTGTAACTCTATAGGCACAGGCTACTCAAAGCTCACTATCTCCACGAAGGGGCAAGGGAGGTTCACTGGAAGGATACAGGGGGAATAATAAAACACTCCCAATGCGTCATTCAGAAACACAGACCTCCCTCATGAATTAAGACTCCCTTCTGCTTTCACTGCATTGCAAATAGACCAATTTTCTCTATTTCCTCTCTCACTCAACTCCTCCTTGTACAAAGGCTTGTGTTTTTTGTATTTACAGGATCTAAATTAGATTATATTAAATGCATTTAACATTTTATCTCAGCCTTGGACAAGCTAAAGTTTTTCAGTAACACTGAAACCAATAAGGGACACTACGTATTAGGAAACAGCACATCTAAAAGTGTCCAAGTTCTCCAGCACTTTTCAGAATAGTTTAAGGATAACAAATTGTCCCCACACAATTCGCAAGCCACACAGAAGTAAAAACAAGAAGAAGTCTTCCTGACGTTATGGGAGTTATTCAGCACACTACAAGATTGTGCAGCAGAAGAAACAGGATTTCCAGGTGCCCTCTGAGTCACAGGATCAAAGGAATAACAACTATTGATGAACAAGTTGCACAGGGTTAGTGCCAAGAGTCATTCCAGCTGTTATCTCAGAATACGGTCTCAGACAACCCTGGAACAGCAATGACCTACAGAACTTGAACACAAGCAGCTGCAGCTTCATTCCTGCCCTATGGAAGGTGCTGAGGAGATCCAAACACATGCATATGTCGCTGTCGAGCTAGTGAAAGAGGCAGCAAATCACTCGGACTCGAAGAGCGGCAAAAAAGGGAAGTTTATTTGAAACACACGACTTATATATCATACATCGCTACAGTCACAGCTGATTGGCTCTATGCTAATTTATCTGACTCCACTGGTGATTTCAGCTTGACGTAGCTCAAGGACACTAATTTAAAACACAGCCTAAAGTTTACATTTCTTGCTTGCTACTTATCTCTAAAGTCTCTCTCTGACTGTGGATACAGCCACATGCATAAGGAAATATAAACCTTTGACACTGTACTGTCATGAGCTTACACACCTTGTACTCCTGAGTGCTAGAGGGGTACAGCTTCAAGGCCTCAGAATACAGATTCTGATCCTTCACCAAGTTCAGAAATTCAGAGAAGTGTTCAGGACCTGCAGAAATAATTGACTTTTTGTAAAAATAAAAGAGAAAGTACATGGCCCTCTTGGCTCCCAGACAGTCTGGGTGCACAACATGAAGAAGAAACTAGAGGTGCCTGGGTGGAAGAGCACCCATTCTACTACTGTAAAATCAAAGCGTTGACTTCCTGGAGGTTTTGCCAGAGATATTAACCAGGCACAATTCGCTTCAACAGGAACAACAAAAGACTTCATGTGCTTCATGACCACAGAGAAGTAAATATTTCTTTCTTCCCGCACCAATCTACAGTACAATAACCAAGTAGCAGAAGTTCACCACGCATTACCTGACAGGAAGATGATCTTGTGCAAGCCTTCTCTTTCTTTAGCTATCTCCCCCCAAAGGCTCTCCAAAATGGAAATGTTACACTGCAAAAATCCTCCTTAGAACACCTACCACATTTGCTGAGGTGGCCAAGAGCTTTTGTGTATCTCTTCAAGTGTCTGTCTATCGTATATCGCTGATAATTGGTTTCCATTTTCCGGAGGGTATTTAAGAAGGGCAAGTATTCTTTTGGGTCCTGCAAAAAACAATAAAAACTGCAATTGAGCTAATCTGCTAAAATCCTTATCTGCCCCCATCTTCCCCAACAGACAGTCCCATATTTGAAAAAATATGATAATACACTAAAAATGGCTTTTTTTTCCCCAGCTGTGAGCCATCTTAAAGAAATTTGTGCATATACTCCTGCCAGAAATTAATAACTTCAATTACCATGCTCCCATATGGACTTCAGCACCATCTAAAGGCTGGTAACATTTAAAATTCAAGCCTATGTGTCATATCAAATGTTGTTTTCTATTATCTATGATGATGTATAAATTTGCAGCCATAAAGTTGATCAACTTCCCCACACCAACGGTCATAAAACCTGTTAACATGAATAGGGTGTTCTAACTGATGGGCAACAGAATCTGCTGTAACATTAGGAAACTCTGAAGATGCAGATGGGCATTTCAGTTCAGAGATTTATATAGCATAAAGACACATGCTATTATCCTAGGAACCACTAAATAAGCAAGAATAAAGAGTACAGAACTGAGAATGGAAGGCATGCGGTCACAAAACTTCAGATACCAAACCCTCCCCTCCCAAGAGCTACTTTGCCTTGCTGTTCTAGAAGAACACTGTTTCACCTTGAACAAAAATAAATTTCCAAAGCTGTGCTCAAGAAGTACCAAAGGATGCAGAGACATGACACTTGCCCAGCATCTTCCCAAGCACACATAGGGCTTCTGAGCAACTGGAATCCTGCCTGGGCAGAGAGCCATTACTAAGAAAACATGCGGGCTGATCTGCAGACTACAAAGAACCTTTGAAAAAGTAGAAAAATAAGTTCCTTAGCTGGAACTATAAGCCAAGACCTTTTGAGACTTTTCTGCCACCATGACGACTAAATCAAAGTCATACGTCCCCAAGGAATAATCATACAATTCATTGACATCCACAAGGAAAAGCAGGTACTTTAGTGCTTCTTCTGCACTCACAGCTTGGACATCTGGAGGAATGCTTTCTGCAACAAGATAAAGCAGCATATGACCTGTTACACCAGCAGCAGAAAAGGATGCATCATCAAGCACAACACCTTGACATCAGAGATGGACCATCAGACTAACAGCTTGCCCTATCTTGCAGAAGTGTTACTTTGCCTTTACTGGGCAACTTCAAGGACTATCCCAAGCATAGCACTGAGTGAGCAACTGTGATGAGCTCCAAGGATCAGCACAGAATAAAGGCAAAGTTTGCTAGTTTGGGATACCAGAGTCCAGAATAGGAACTTCCTATTCCATGTTGGGAGAACTTGGCCTCCAACTGGAAAGTGAAAACAGGTCCAACTCTGGGGTATCTGCCAGCAAACTTAGTTAAAAGAGTGAGCTGAGGGCACGTACAGCAGCCTGTTCTTAGCTGATACGCTGCTGTACCTGAACACACAGCTGGTTTCAAGTCCATTTCTGGTTTTTTGCTTGCTCCATAAACAGTCACCTTAAAATAATTTTCTTGGTGAACCATGCTAACGATCAAAATGTTGAGGAACACATTCAGTGCAGTCTCTCAGGGTGCAGCTGCACTGGGAGCTGCAGGTTGAGCTGTGGGTGGTGAGAGCTCCAGTGTGAACTGCCAACCTCTTGCATAACAAAGGGGACACAGACCTGTGAGACGCTGAGACACAGCAGGAGCTGAGGACCTCCAGATTTTTGCAGGGATAGACTTCGAAAGTATAAAAGGCCGAGGGGTTCCTTTGTTCAGGATCGCTCCTCAGAAGCACCAGCTGGAGCTGCTATTTTATTACTTAGTTATTGCACTAAGACTAAATTTTATCAAGGATCAGGATGCCTGAGACTCTGCTGTGGGAAACCTGAGGTTGAGCTGGTAAGGAATCCTGGTCTGACTGTGAGTGTGGGGCATGGTCCCAGCTCAGGTGGTGCAAATGTGACTGCCAGAGTGGCTCCTGGATGGTTCTGATGGGGAAGATTCCTCCTTAACAGTTTTGGTTGGACAGTGAAGTTTCCTTAACACAAAGCTCCTGCAAACCACCCATTTTCAAAACTTTTGAGCTCCTGATACAAAACCTCGAAGATCGTGAACCTTCTGGAGAGCAATTTCCAGTTCTGGAGGACTTTTCTTCACATGTGCTGTCAGTATCGATAGGCAGTATCTGAAGAGAAGAGAAGTAGTGAATGAGAAAGTGAGAAGGCAGAAACATAGCTTATTTCTTTTTTAGCACAGTTTGTGCAAGTTCTAGTTTATGTCTTGTTAATAAAAATAAAAATGAATCTTCTCAGGCACTTTGATCCTCCTAGAGGAATGCAGCAAACATAGGAAAAGAGAGAATATACCAGAGAGGTTCTTCTACTCAGCATGTCTTCCCAAACATGTCACAAAGCTGGAGGTGTGTTTTGAGTAGAATGAGCTTCCTTTACCATGCCAGCCAGCATGATGAAGAGGACATACCCCTCTCTGAAAGTTCAGGTAGCTGGACACAGTTTTCCAAATGAAATCTAGCACAAACATAGCCTTTTTTTAGAAAAGGAAAGCATTCTAGAGTGTTGTTTATACTTCCATACATCTCACATTTACTATTTTTGAAGATAGTAAATGCTTTCCCAGCCAAACAGATGCTTTATTTTCTGAAATAGTTTGCTGGAAAGTGTCTAAATTCTCAGGGCTCAGCAGCTACTCACCACTTGTCACTCCTATCTCCACAGTTTAACACTAAGCTGCCAATAGTTTAGCACAATTTCACCAGGCACTATTATTATCCTATCTTCTCAGCTTATATCTTTGTCTGGTGTTGATTCATCCAAGGAGGATGGTTACCAAAAAGGTAATCAATCAGGAAAATGGAGCTGATCATCTACAAAGTAATTCAGTGTCAAATGGAACAGCGGATATCTTCCCAAAGGAGCAGCTGCTTCAAACAGCCAGGAACTCACCAAGATGAAAACCTTGCTCATGTCTCCATTCCCACACAGACTGATCCTAAATTGAGTGTATCTCCTAAACCTTTATAAGCATCCTGCATCTATTATTTTAATTCTGGTAGTAAAATGTTGGTATGCTATCTGTGGAATTATTAGATGTTTCCAGGACAGCATCCTCAGCAGAAGCAAGGCATGGTGTAGTTAATTTTGTGGGGCAGAAGCTCACCTCAGAGAACCTAGAAACCAAGTAACTGATGCCAAGGACAGCTTTGCTTCCTGCCAATGACTTACTAGAAACCTCTCTAATATTTCCTTCACCTACAGAAACAAAGTGCTCACTTTTGAGGGTCAATGTGTTCCATGGCAACTCTCATCACGTCACATATGAGGTTTACTTTTTTCTGATCAGGATGCTGGCGTGGCTGGCTGTCACTGCCACCATTCAGAGATGGGTACATACTCTTCGTGAAATCTTCTTCTCTACATAAAAACAGGTAATGTGAATAAGAGCACTGTCCACCACACAGCCCAGAACAAAGACAATAAGGAACTCAAATGCATGCAGAAAATAATTGCTCATTAACTGCCATGCTAACAGGAAGCTCTCCAAAAATCTCTGTCAGTCCAAACTGATTGTCAGCCAAGACAGGCAGTAAAAAAAATAAACCCTAAAACTGGTCAAACAATTAGTTGAGTAGCATCAAAAAATCAGAAGGCAAGATTTACAAGATACACCTGTCTTCTATTAAATCCACTATGGATTAATCCACTGAACAATTCAGAAAAATAAGCCATTTGCTCTTATTATTCTGGTCCGGTCAAAACTGAAAATCAAACCAAACACCTAAGTGATAGCATGAGTTCCTACTGGTACAATTATTGATTTCAGCAAGCTTGAGAAGTCCTGAAACTACCATCTCCATAAAGCCTCTTCACTGAGCCTTTAAGAAAGAAGTCAGGGGACTTGGTTTGAAGATCCAAGCAAGTATCTTGGCCTCAGACTACATATGCACTTTGACCTTGCACCTCTTTATGAGGGAACAAAACTTCCTCAGTTCTCATTTACTGCTCTACAGCAAACCAGCACAGAAGTCAAAGCACTCAGATAATGTACTCATTACTTGCTGCAAAAATCTAATGGCTGCCTGCAAACCGGAATGCCCAACATGACACACTATCCCTGCAACTACTGAGTCTACTCAAGCCTTTATGACTCAAATGTGCCAGATTTCTGATTCCTTGCACCCACACTGAAGAGTTGCCAGTATTTTGACAAAATAATGTACCACCACTGATTACACGCATGCTTCCATTTGCAGACTTATACTTACTTCAGTTCTGTGAAAAACAGGTTGATATAGTTCACAGAATCTATTTGCCTGATGAAGGTTTCTGTGTTTTCCAGAAATACCTGAAATGAACAAGAGTATTACTACCTTATTCTGAACAGTAAGAACATGTACATCAAGTACAAGAATAAATTCAGAGACCTTGTTTGAAGGTAGAGCATGAAGGACAGCACCACCTACACTTTTGAGCACTCTGCTCAGTGGATTCCAGGGTAGATTAATGTGGCAAACACAAAAGAGCTGGGCAGACTTGCCTTGGGATTGTGGTCGTAGAGAAGATTGAGGTTGATTCGCAGCTTCCTCATACACTGAAAAGCTTCCCTGAACATAAGCCTGGAGGAATGAGTCAAGTGGGACAGTTTACTTAGTGGGTAAGATGCAAACAAAGGCAACTGACTAGAGCTAAGCACAGAACCAGTGGGATGAAAACAGCCTACACAATAAGCTGTGTAGACAGCCTTCCAGAAAAATGTGCAAGGTCAATACTGTTCATTCCTGACCCTTGCAGTGGGACACACCAGCTTGCAAGGTTGTGGAAGCAATACAGAACTTAGATTATTTTTATCTCCATTAAAAGAGAATGTTACATTTTGTATCAATTTCCCTTTCAGAAAATTTCTATATAAATAAATTTAGTAAAAAATGCAAAACAGCCGGCTTAATCCTAAAGTGATTGAGATGTCTGGAGAATGGAGCAGATGAAGCTTTCTCCCACCCATGCAATTTCAGCACACGTAATAGCCCCTTCAGTGGTGAAGTGAGAAATACCTGGCACAGCTGAAAGCTAGACTTCTAGGTGGTCACCTTAGAAAGAGTTTTGTTCCCTCTAACAAGGTCAATTCCTCTGAGTTTAGCCTCCCTGTCTTTTCCAAGTCAGTCAGCCTCTAACAGCTCAGACTGGGGGAGGGAAGACAAGAATACACCAGTACCATTTACCTGTCTAGCCATTTCCGAATCTGGGCAAGAACCAGAGCACGGTGGTGAATGGTCTCCAGATTTCCTCTTGGCATCTATAACACAAGATCCACACCATTACTTACTTTAGTTGCTCTGCCTACATTGTGGGAAAAGTGAGGACTGGCCAATTTCTTAGGCTTGTCTGCTACTTGCAAGTGCATGGGCCTGTTTGCTCACTTCAGAGGACATCCAATTTCAACAACTGTGGAAAAATACCTGAACATTCTCTCAGTTCAGAAATGTTCCTTCCTCAGAAGGTTGGACTCTACCCAATCAGGCACGACCCAGAGCAACCTGACCAAGTTTTCATGTTAGCCCTGCTCTGAGGATATTGGGCTCCACACCTCCAAAAGTCCCTCTCAAATTACATCCTTCTCCATTCTGTGAATCTCTGGTGGTTCTGAAGAGGTGAGCTCAACAAAAAACTATGTGCCAAGGCTAATGGAGAGCTGCTAATAAATACTAGGAAGTGAGTCTTGAGATCCATGGTGAGTGGTCACAGTATGTAGCACTACACTACCTCAGCCTTTAGGAACTTGAATAGTCCTTCCCAGTTCTGCACATACCCATCTGCCTGTAGTGAACCTAACTCCCAAAGGCATGCTCAAAATCCCTCTGCATCCAGCCGGGCAGCACTGTAGGGCACCACTTTGCAGCACTGCACACACTGTTTGCAGGTTGGCCAGATGCCCATTATGACAGGCCCCTGCACATCCTGATAGCATATGTCAGCAGACACGGGCAGGACACTGACCTGCAGCACCACCTTTGTGTCCTGGGGAACAACGGTGACGATACGTGAACCTCGCTCCACCCTGCGCAGGGTCTCACTGTTGGGTGCAGCAGCACTGCTCAGGCTAGTCTGGAGGGCTGAAGACAGCATTTATCAGCATACACAGCACACGCAGCACAGTGCCCCATTAAGGACCTCCTATGCTGTAGGAGCCAGGCAAGGCTGTACTGGACCAACCAAGCCACCAGTACAACAGCGATCTTCAACAATTCCTCAGCATGAGAACTTGCTGAGGGCTAATCACTGCTGTACCTGTACACAAAGCAGAGGTGTGTCCTCTGCACAACAGGATGACAAAGCTCAACAGACCAGATAAAAGTAGCACTGAAGGACGTAAAAGGACCAATAAGTTGTTGTCCTGCCTTTGCAAGGTTGTCATACTTCTCATAGCCAGACACCACCAGAAACTCTTTCTACAGTGATCCCCTGTATACCACACACTCTCAAATAGCACACAGACTTCTTCATTTGAATATGGAGGGAAGGGAGAGAATGCAGGGTGAGGCTGTTGGAAACACTGTAAGGGTCAACTACAGCACAAATTCTCCTCCCTGTGTAAAGCATGTGATATACAGTCAGTTCCCTGAGCTCCTTGCTCTCTGGTAGATTTCTGAAAGCAGGTCTCTTACTCTCATCTCTTAAATGCTTCCTTTGAGGGACCCAAATACAACAGGTTTGGATGTGAAAAATGGGGACATCTTGTGTTCCAAGACAAATGCTGTGAGTTAGCGGTAGGCAGCCAGTGCTGATATTTACCCTTCACTGATAAGTTCTTCAAGCAGAAGCACTGACAGGTGTGTGAGTTGGTCGTCACCAACAAAAACTCATTGTATGCTGCAAATGATGTGATGTTAGAAGCAACCTGTAAAAAAATGAAGTTTATTATAGTTTAAACCAGAATATGGAAGCTGTCTTTGGCAGAGGAAAAAGGGAATAAACAAGGGGCTTTGTACCTCAATATTATTAACAAAAAACCGGCATCGATCTGTGAGGCCCAAGATCACCTCCTGTAATTAAAATAATGACAAGTATGAGCTATCAGCATCACAATCTCCAGTCTTTCACAACATTGACAAGCACTGGATTGAAGTACCTTACAGTTAGGTAATTAGTACCTCATGTGAATTACTTAAAGAAGCCAGACAGCAACTCATCCAACCTCTCTTCCAGGAGGACTTAAACTTGAACATCCTTAAACACTGCTGGCTGAAAATCCAGCTTGGCCTACCCTGTAACTGCACAGTTGCAAACTGGAAGCAGAAGCCATGCTAGAAATCTAGGCTTTTCTATTCAGCAGCATTTGGTCTAGGACACCAGAGGAAAAGCACTACTACAGAGCAGAGCAAAGTAGCTTCCTACAGCTGGATGCATATTGAATGAAGGAAACCCCTGAAATACCAGCAAAACAGCCAGTCATTCTTTAAGCTATTCTAACTATCAAGAAACCATCTCCAGTAGGAAAAAGCAGCAGCAAGACATCTGCAGTAACTCAGTGCAGCCATATTTCCTAATAGGGTAAGTTCAAATAAAACAAAGCAAAACAGTCCTTTCAAAAAGCATGTGGTAGTAACTGCTAGAAATTTCCAATGTGAACTTCCTCACTCTGTAATGAAATCATCTGTTGTATTCATGGAACGGGGTGATTGGGTGTTAACTGCAATCCACCAGAAATGCTCTGGAAGGGAGCGTAAGCTCTCAGCTCTGCAAAGGGCTTTATGAAGAACATAATGACTAAGTATCACTGGGCCCTGGGCAAAGGACCATGGTGTACTTTTGGCACAGAGAACAACTGAGTAGGGAATTTAATCTGCTTGTAGTCTCACTTACTTCACCATCGATCCTTGCGATGGAAGTTTGCACACAATGGTAGGGGAACTGAACAGCAGAGCTACTGCCACTCCGCCAGGGCTCAAGGACTGGAATAGAAGCCTCTAAGGAGAAAAGAAGATCTAATTGTTTTCCAGCCAATCAAAAATTCAGACATTTATACCACATGACACGTATCTTAAGAAAACCAGAACTGGGAATAAGCGACACTATCTGACAGAGGGGAGGACTGCTGGCACAGAAGTCCAGGACACAACGGACAAGAAGGTGGTAGCTTTCAGGGGCTCAGTAGTTCCTTTATTCCATTGTGGAATGAGAGAGAAGATCTATAGATGTGGCAGTCAGTCAGCACTGAACTTTGTGTGTGTGCATATTCATGTTCACATATGCATATGTATAACTTTATATGTATATAAAGTTACCTTTAATTGAATTCTGACACAAATCACTAATTTCAGCCCATTTCTGGGAACAGAGGAAATATAAAACCAGCACCAACAACACAGCAAGAGTCACTCAAGACCCTGAAAGTCAAATCATCTCATTAAACCTTTTAAGAAATATGTAACAACAACACCTAAGACCAGGTACTTTAACAAGGCCCAGCTTACCCCACAGATATTTTAGGATCTGTCTATCAGTGAGCTGCAGAGCTATAGTTCTGGTCACTGGGCTGCAGTACAGACTGATCACTTCTCCATCTACAGGCACTGACAATCTGATGCAAGACAGAGAAAATATAGAACGTCAGTCACAGCAGACACACTTTATGAGCAGATACCTCATTCCTGCCTTTCTTCTAGCCAGATGAAAAGATGCACATCTCCAGCATGGACATACTTGTTCATGTATGGATCTTCTGCAGTCTTCTCACACCTATGTCAGTGGACAGTGGCACCAAAGAGCACCAGCAACTCCAGCCAACAGGCACCTGCCTAACTGTGCTGGTCACTGTCTGCACTGCAGCACTCCGCAAACACACCCCTCTTGCTCCGTTCTACAGTTCACTTGCAAATCATTCTGCCTTTGCTGGGTGAGTGCTGCAAAAAGCAGCTCTCCTGATCTCTTTGGGAACCGTATTTCTGTACCCCAGGTGGCTTTCTTTTGTGTCTGGTTTTCAGACACAAAATTCAACTGGCCCCACAAAAGCCCAACAGGTGAGGAGGAGGAGAAGGAGGACAGCAGTTTTGACGGCTACTGGTCCCCTTCTGGACCTTGATAATGGTGGGCAAAGGGTAGAATGGAGGAATTCAGTGTAATGTGCCATCCCCTCTCCCCAAGGGCCTCAAATTCCATGGAACAGAGCCATCCTGTACTGGTACAGGCATGTTTAGCATGCACCCTTGCCAGGCTGGGTGTAGGCATTAGGACTACAGGGAAGTGCTGACCAGTAGGCAGCTTCATGAGCTTTTTGGCTCTCCTGCCAGAAAAGAGCCAAATTCCTTAACCCATGGCCTCCAAGCTGCAGGTCTAGTAAGAGACTTAATTCCTTCTAGGCACTGTCCAGAAGCATTCCCAGACTTCAGCCACAACTGACAAATCTCTAGTACCGTAAATTCAGGCACTCTTCTTCAGCTCCAGCCACATGAGGCACTGCAGTCAGATGGTGAAGGACAGACTGAGCAGCATGCTGACCTTGACCAACAACCAGGAAGCTGTCATCTGGCAGCCAGGTGAGAAATCGGAGCCCCAGAGGATTCACCACTTCATTGCTGCTGCTGCTCACATCAACTCTGTCACAAAATAAGAAAGGTTAGGACACAAATAGAACCTGATTTCAGTAGGCCACCTCACTAGAGAGGCAGAGGACTTCCTAAGCACAGCCTGGCTGTTTAAATACACAGCATGGCTGGGAGGGCTCCAGTGCAAAAACAGATACTCAAAGCATGAGTCCTGCTGAGCTCAGCTGGAGGTAAAGGATGAGACCTAGGAAGCTCCATCTGTTTTCCCTAGGTAGTACTGCTTCCATGCCAACTATCTCTAGGAACAAACAGAGAGCATGCTGGGATTTTTAACCTCATCACTGTCTCTGCCATGCAAAAAGCTCTGTGTGTTGTGATCATGGGCCTCGGCACTGTACCGTCATTCCTTTGTGCACCAGGCACAGGAAGGCACAAGAAGGGATATCTCAGTGCTGTCACTAACAGTCACTGGTTCTGCTAGATTGAGACCTCAGTAAAGTGCATTTCTCAGCACTAGGAGCAGACACTGTCAACAAAATGAAACCATGTTACCTGACAGCCTCTTAAAAGTCTTGAAAAAAGTGGTCAGGGCTGTGACCTCTAAACCATCCAGTTAGGTACAAGCCTCTTCTCCACTCTACAGGTGTAGTAGTTCTATATTACCTGTAGGTTTTATCCAGGTACGGTGTTTCCACAGCTGCTTTAAAGCCATTTCCTCCCACAGCTCCAAACTTGACAGAAGGGTCATTGACTGTACACTGTCCTAGTAAACACAAAGCAGAACAAAGAAGAGTTTAGAGATCCACCCAACAGAGCCTTCCATCTTCAATCTTCTCAAAAAGTAGACGCTACATGAAAGTATTAGCAAAGCCAGAAAACACCATCCCTACTTGTACAGCCAGAACGTAATTCTCGTTAGCACTCACTTTGAGGAAGACAGTCACCTTCCAACATTGCAGTACAAAACAGCTGTTTCCTCACAGCACACTGTATATAGAACTGCTTTGGGAAGTGCTGGGTGCCCCAGACAGGCTCAGACACTTCCCAGTGAGAGTCAGTGTCATGCCATCAGAGCAGCTTACGCAAGATACCATGTGCTGCACTCAAGCTAGGCAGGGGAGTATTACCAGCACAATCACACTGTCAAGTGCCAAACACTGTCTTCTCACAAAATCAATGCACCACCAAAATGCTTCTGTGTCACTCAAACTACTGGAAATGAGAGCAGAGCTTGAACTCACACTTAAACCAAATATGTCTTGTGTAAAGATTTAAGTGACCACCACCTTATTAGTCTCCCAAGGTACTGTTCTCAGGAACACAGGGTTTCTTTCAACGAGGTTGCAACATGCTCTCACCATATCTGTACACAGAGATCCTGTTATCAGCATCCAGGACAGCCATGTCCCCACTACGTTTGGGATCTGTGTGAAAAGCAACCTGATTAACAGCCTTTTGGAGCTGGAGCTCATAGGTACACATAGGTGGAGGCACCACAGCATGCTGGAAGGCTGTGACAAGCACTTTATCTGTGGAAGAAAAGAGAAGAAAATTCAATATGCACACCAGCCCAAATGTTAGTGAAGCTCTTTCGTTATTGGAAGCAGAAATAATGTTACAGGAAATGGCTGCTGTGCTCTTAGTGGTTATCTTCATTGAGCTACCCCTGAAGCATCTATCAATTACATGGACCCCTCCCTAAAAGCTTTGCAGAAACAACTAAAAGAAGAACTGAATACAAAAGGCTACCCCACCTTTTCTGACTGTAGAGGTGGAAAGCTGTCCTACTGCTTACCTCCATCTATAACAGCCACATTTGCCATATGTTGACTATTCTCCCCCAGCCCATGGTCTGTGGTCCAATGCCAGTCGTAGAAGAGGTAATGCCAGCCCTGGCAGAGTATATGCAGTCTATACAGGTTCTCTCGGTCCCATAGCAGTGACACCAACTGATTTTCCTCCAAGCTACCGAAGTGCAGACTTTGCTTTAGGTACCAGTGATAGTTCCCTGTGGTCCACAGCTGAACTGCAGAAAAACAAATAGTTACTACAGACTAGTATTTGAGACCCAGCTCAAACCCTTCCTCCCATCACTGCCCTTCTATGGGTGGATTAAGTGCAATCAAAATAACAGTTCTAGTCTTCAGTCCAGAAGCTGGTCATATAACTCACAGCACAAGAAAATAACACACTGTGCAAAAGTCAATCCTAAAATTCACTAAGCTACTCTTGTGAGAAAGTACCCTTGTTTAACGAAGGGCTCAGACCTTTACTATTCCATTTGTACCACTTCCAGTTACAGCAGCCTGGAAGGTGCTTTGAACTCAGGCTGAGCTACCAGTTCTTCCTCACCAGCTGTCCTGTTTTGGCTGGGGTAGTTAATTTTCTTCACAGTGTCAAGCATGGGACTGTGTTTTGGATTTGTGCTGAACACAGGGTGGGTAAGTGATGTTTTAGTTACTGCTGAGCAGGGCTTACGGAGAGCCAAGGTCTTTTCTGCTTTTTGTACTGCCAAACTGTCATGGAACATGGGGATGTACAGGAGGTCAGGAGGGCACACAGCCAGGACAACTGACCCCAGCTGACTAAAGGGATACTTCAGACCACACGACAACATGTTCGTATATGAAGTGAGAGGAATAAGGAGGAAGAGGGGGATATTTGGAGTGATGGCATTTTTCTTCCCAAGTAACCATTACACATGATGGTGCCCTGCTGTCCTGGAGAAAGCTGAACACCTGCCTGCCCATGAGAAGCAGTGAATTAACTCCTTGCTTTGCTTTTTATGGCATGCATGGCTTTTTATTTTTCATAGTCAGCTGTTATTATCTCAACCCATGAGTTTTCCAGCTTTTACCCTCCTGATTATCTCCCCAATCTTGCTGGTGGGGAAGTGGGCAAGTGACTGTGGGGCTTGTCTGCTGTCTGTGGTTAAACCATGACACCAGTACAGTGGTCTCAAAGCCACTGGTAAGCCTCCACAGTGTCTCCTACCCTGCAGGTAAGTACCCACTGCTAACAACATCTGCAGGCAAGCGTTAAGAGCCAGAGCCTCATGGAGTGCTCTCACCATAAGTGTTCGGGTTGGAGTTTTCCACCTTCAGGTCTTCCAGCCATATAGCTAGGATTGTAGAATCTGCATTCCAAAGCATTTCATTAACCTGCAGAAACAAACATGGCTCTTGCTGATATTCTTGCTCCCAAGACGCTTACAAGACCAGGAGGTGCTCCAACAACAAAAGGTGCATTGGTTAATATACAAACAGAGCCTTTGTGTATCTCAAAGCTCCTGACTTCTCAAGCATCCTGAGAAGACCACAGATGAAGAGGCCACAAAAACGACAGCAGCGCTCTCTTTGCTTTCCTTGACACTGAGGAAGCATCTGCCAAAAGACCTCTCAGCATCCAAGCACACAAGCTGAAGTAACGCTCTAGCAACAGCTTCTCACTTATTGGGATATTGTGAGTATATAACCTCACTCTTGCAATGGCTGACATGCTGAAAAGTCGTTTTGAATCATTTCCCTAGTATAAAGTTTTTTTGGGCTCTATAACATACAGCCAAAAAGTACCCCAGGGCTACAATCATCCTTTACTACATGCCTTTGTACTATGGACTTGCAGAGGGCATTGCATTTTCTCCACAGGCTTCTTCATTGTTCTTTTTTCAGGTCACTTCTCCATTAGGATAAGCAGAAAGTATTAGGTAGAAACCTCTTCCTAGAATCTGAAAGAGATCTAGTCCTCTTCTCCATTATACTCTCATCAAAGAAGCCCAGACAAAGAACTTACTTTGACCTGCCCTTTCTGGAAAGGGAGGGTGAACTCTCCATGAAGAAGTCCATTCTTTTCCAAAAAAACCACATCATGTCTGTTGGGTTTTTCTTGCGTAGATGCTATCAGGTTCCCTGAGGGCCTTAAAAAAGAGCCAAATGAAAATTCATTGCTCACACAACCACTAACTGTCATTTTAAACCCCAGTCACCTCACATTTTTTCCAGTGACACAAAGAAAGAAGCAGTAGAGGATGTGATTTTCTCAGCACTGTTCAGACAATCATAGGTCCAGCACAGATCAGAGCTTATGATACCCACAGGTGACCAAATAAATGTCAGCACTAGGAAAGGAACCTGTAATATTTCTTTTCATACAGCTGAGCCCAAACTCACTTGACACTGACTATACGCAGAGAATCTATCCCTTCTTCCCACTTATGACACTAGTATTATGATTTTCAGGGTTTAAAGGGCTACTTTTCCTCACGCTGAATCAGAACACAACTTTCTTCAAGTTTTGGGAAAAACCAACAAAATGCTGAAGAAATTAAAATTATACTACTCACTTCCAGGCCAGTGCTTGTTCTAATCCTGAGACAGGCTCACTTGTTGACTGCAGCACAAGCTCTCTGCTCCATACCCGGACCTTCCGAGCACCTACAGGTTGAGAGAGACAGAGGTCTAAGAAAACACTGGGAAGAGACTTTCCTAATTTTATGAGGGTAGAAGAGCAAATTTTGATACACATGTATAAAAAGGAGATTTCTCTTGTACACCTTAAGGGCTAGGAACTTATTCTGTGTCAGCTCTCCCATAGTAACCAAGAGACTAAAGGAACTGTGTTAGGAATTTCAGTCTGATGTAGTTCAGTCGTAATGATTTCCCCCTCCAGCTTTCACCATAGAAATGTTAAAATCTTGCTATAAATTTATTATCCTCCCTAATCTGAAGTACTGTGGAACGAGTGGAAGACCAGTGTGGTTTGATGCAGTTCAATATGTTGACCAATATATTTAAACTGCTCAAAAAGCAGTATTTATCACAGAAAACATCAATTACAGTCTTAGAAGTAATCCATATGCTCATCACCTCTTTGACTTCAGGGCAAAACCAAGGGAAAAGGATCACCAGTATCTAAAAAATTGTGCAAGGCTAAACTCTAGTATGAGGGACAGTGGGTATATGAACCCAAATAGATTAATCCATCTGGCATTGAGAGCCTATCAGGTATTGCTTAAAGCTTGAGCAGGTGCAAGAAATAGTTCAGATAGTATCTGCAAAGTAATACTCCCTCCTGGCATCTCACTGAACTGAAAACCAAACAGCAAAGAACGTATTCAAAACACCATATCTGTAAAACGGTTCTGAGAACATCAGAGCAGAGAAAAGGGCAATTAAATAGCTCAATCGCCCTTACTTTAAGTGGCCAACAGATCACAAACAGTTCTTGCCTTACCTAGATGCTGTGTAAGAAGCCCTTTACACATGCTGGTATTTCAGAGAAGTTTGGTGCCATACCTGTCTCTGGACAGACAGCACTCACTGCAACAAACTGCCCGTCTCCTCTCCATGTCACCCGAGGCTTGCCATCATCCCAGGCTGATGCTGGTAACACCTCCTGAAGTCACACAAAACAAAGTTGCATCAAAGCTTGGGAAGGCAACTGCTATCTTTGTCTAAACAGACTGCTCTTTCCAGAGCCTTAGGATGTAATTCATCCATTAAAAAGTGTCATGACTAATAAGTTAAAAACTCATTATTCAAAATGTTGTTTTAGGAAACACTAGAATTAAAACTATTCAATTCAATCTGTTCCTCCTCCAAGTGCATATGACTATCTCTTCACATGACCACACACTATCCCTCCCACCCACTGGGGTCTCTACTTATAGACAGCAGTGCATAAGCTGGACACATGGTGAACTGAGATCTGTTCAATATTGATGTTGGAATGGCTGCAAATCTTAGTTTGAGCTCTGTTTGAAAAGTAAGTACTCCCTGATGCTTTCTTGAATTCAAAGGAAGATAAAAATGCACAATTCCAGACAACACAGAAACAAACAGAAGCAGCTTATGAAGAGAACTATCAGAAAGGTGGTGGCAAATTGGCACCACAGGAATAACAGAAACTCTCTTTATGCATGTTTTCCCTCAGAGGGCATGAGCTTGATACAAAAATAGCAGTATAATACCGTCTGCTTGCGATGTGCTGCCTGTTTCCCTTCTGATCCATGGAACTGTGTCTCCTTTTTACCCCAGCCAAGAGCAACAAACTTTCCTGAAGAAGAAATAATCCTTGTAGTGGAAGATTTACAGATAACACCTTAACTACTGTGCACTATGTACACAACCATAGCAGCCTCAAGCAACTCACACCTTCTCCCCAAATTTTATTATAAAAACCTGCTTGGAAGTTATGTAGTCTAAAAAGTACTTTGGTACATGGAACTTACTTGAATTTATGCTGACTAGTAACAATACTGACTTTACCCATCAGCTGTCCAGCAGCATTACAGTCTAAATAAAATGTCTCCTGGGGCCTCAAGGTGCTTAGCTCCACTTCCTTACTTTCCACATGCTTACAACATATCAGTGACATCAGCTAGGGCAACTTCAGTGCACCTCTCACCTTCCCCAAACTCATCTTGGTGGATTTGCTTCTCAGTAATTGGTTCAAAATCCCTTGTCATCATGATGAGTGTCTGCTGACCTGCAAGGCAGATATTAAAAACAGTATTGGTAGTGGTATCTGCAGCAAATAAAAACGCAAGTGTTCTTCTGTGTGCTTCTAATGTTCTGTCATGGACCTGACTATAGAAAACATGGTACTAGAGAGAACATACCCTTCAACGCATGAAATCTCAAACTGGAATGAAACACTTCCAATTTTTTCTCCTCAAAAATATGCCTCCTGGCCTAACCTTAGTAAGTTTTTTCACCTTTCAAACAAGTACCTGGCTCCTTTTCTCTTGAGATATGAAGGACAATAGGGAGACTGGGAACAGTCACCACGGATTTATGAAGAGGAAATCATACCATCCTGATAACCTCCTACAATAAGATGACCAGCTTGTGGATATGGACAGAACAGTGGATTTCATTTATCTTGACTGTAATATGGCTTTTGATGTTGTGTGCCACAACACCATAACAGACAAACCCACGAAGTATGAGACAGATGAAAGGACAGTGAAAACCAGCTGAACAGCCAAGCTTGAAAGCTTGCTAGCACTGTCATTAAGTGCAGCTCAAGGTCACTCACTGGCGTGCCCCTGGACAGTAGGGGCAATGATCAACATCTTCCTTAATAACCTGAAGCATGGGATCCTCAGCAAGTTTGCAGATGACGCAGAACTGGGAGACGCAGCAGGTACAGCAGAAGGTTGTGCTGCTGCCCACAGGGACCCTGTCATGTAAGCAAGATGGGCTGTCCAGAACTTCATAAAGCTCAACAAGAAAAAAAGTCATGTCCTGCATATGGAAAATAATCTCAGGCACTAAGACAGACTGGGAATCCAGTGGCTGGAGAGCAGCTTGGCAAAAAACCATAAACTATGTTTCCTGAGGCACCAAGTTGAACTAGCTAGCAGTATGCCCTGCTGCACAGGTGGCCAACAGCATCCTGGCTGCATTAGGATTGCTGCCAGCAGGCTGTGGGAGGTGACTTGCTCCTCTACTCAGTGCTGGTGAGACACATGGACTGCTGACTCAGTTTTTGGGCTTCCCAGTGCGAGACAGACAAGGACGTATTGGAATGAGTCTTGCAAAGGGTCAAAATGATGATTAGGGCTGGAAAAATATGTCACACGAGTGGAGGCTGAGACAAGCCAGACTGCTCTGGAGAGGAAGCTCCAGGGAAATCTCATCAGCATGTCTAAATATATTATGTGGGAAGTGGGGCAGAGTGAAGAAGACACAGCCACGTTGTTTGTAGTGCTGAGGGACAGCACAAGAGGCAATGGGCACAAACTAAAATACAGAAAATTCCCTTAAAACCTAAGAGAAGTTTTTTTTACTCTGAGGATGGTTACAGATAGAAACAGGATGCCCTGAGGGATTGTGGGGTCTCAAACCTAAGTGGGCACAATCCCCAGTAACTTGCTCTATGTAACACACTTTGAGCGAGGTGGTTGGAATAGGTAATCTCCAGAGTTTCCTTTCAGTCTCAAGCACTCATTGATTCTGTTTTGTTTGAGGCTAATTTTATTTTCTAGATGAGTCACACCTGTAGCTAATTAGGGCCTGTGACACACATATTTTCCACCAAAGGCCGAGACACAGTTTTTGTTACTAAGAAGTCAAATGGTGATATGAAGATGTCTTTATGTTTTTGAGGCAAGATCAAATCTACTGCCTGGGAAGATTTTAAGGACTAAAAACTCTTCCATAAAGCAGCTTTTTGGGCCTCATCAATTTCTGCTTGGATCTCTGAAGCACGTCATGAATCATGAAATGAAATCTAATGTATAGAATCTGGAAGAGTTTTTTTCCACTTTAAGTCCTAGTCCCAATTTCATAACTTTTTCTTCCTCTCTCTCAATCTTAGTTATGTTTTGTGCTTTGGCCATGGAGAGTTTCACTCCCACAAGCAGAAAGCTTACAGGCTGTTGTTGATACCTGTTGCTAGCAAAACAAGCTCTTGGTCAGGACTCCAGCTCATGACACTCAGACCGCTGTCCACACTTCCAACACATTCCACCTGCAAGACCAAAATAAGATCACAGGAACATGAGTGCAGCAGTATCCCAACACAAAAGCAAACAGTCACCAAGGGAAGAGAAAACTGCCTCCTACTTAAGAAAGTCGAACGTCACACTTCAAGTTGAACAACAATAAAGGAAACATTTCCGACTAAAAATGGTTCCAGAATGTTTGTGAATGAGAGCCCAGGTAATGTGGAGCCTAGCACATTCTACCATACACAATTTGAGAAAGAGCTTTATTCTGCAACTCTCAGTCTTATGTCAGCGCATATAGCGTCAATATTAATATAGCCTGATAGGGCCTGTGATTACATTGGTAAATATTCTTTAGTAACAAAACACAGACATAATGATCCTTACCTAGAGAATTCCAACAAAAAGTTAGTTGGAAGTCTGACCAGCCAGTGTATGCTGAACTTGACAGCTGTATATACCTGCACCAGTGTCAAACTTTATGGAAAATTGGACTAGTTTTACTGGGCCATCATGAGCAAGTAATAGCAGTAGGCAGAGAATTTTTGTTATGCATAGTTACCCTGTTTTGCAAAAGGCAAGGAACAGAACAACAAATACACCACTCATTGTGATAAGCAGCAAGATTATGCCATTCAAGGAATTAGGCTTTGGTGTCAAAATCTTTTCAGGTAAGAAAAGTGAGACTGGGCACCAGCCAGCAGAGTACTATCCCTCACATAAAGAGGGTTTCAGAATAAGCAGAGGAATCTTCCAGACCTCTTTCTTGGTGCCCAGACTGCACCAAAACAACACAGGAAAGTAAAGCAAAAAACCAGAAAAGTAAGCCAAAACCCCACAAAATAAAGAATCTGAAGTTAAACCCGTTCTCTAATGCATCTATCACTGCAAAAAAAGTCTCCTGTATCACAATCTCTGTTAATTTCTACTCCCTCATAACATGTTGTAAGTTGCAATACAGGACACATTTTTCAGATACAGCTAACTGTATATTTAACTGATATCTGCAAATCAAGTGCAAACATGAACCAAAATCAACAAGCTGCAAATAACTACAATTTTATAGCTAACCCGGGCAGACCACTATCTTCTCATGCCCACTTAAACCTGCACTGTTGGACTGGTATTGTGGGAGCTGATTCATATTTCAGAGGGTGCTGTTGTGGTGTTTAGGTGTCTTGCTGAAGTCGATACTGAGGAAGGAACAGAAATCAAGTATCTCAGCTCCTGCCATATCCCAATGTTAATGGGATACATGTTAATATGTATCAACTAATAACAAAATGGTAGCTACACTGTGGATTATGAATGGATTACTTTATTCTTTACCTAATCTCAGCAATATCCTGTTTCTGTAACACTCTCCAGCAGATCCTTTGCTGCTGGTGGCCCACTGAGCAAATTTAGAGGACACAGGCTATGAACAGGCAAGCCATCATTTCAATTCCAGTTCTTTTACAGAGTATATATTCTGTCTTTAGTCATTCTCAAGGCTACCACAAAAATCAGCTTGTCTGCCCAGAGAATGGAGACTAGCCACAGCTCAGTATACAATGAGAATACAATTGGCCCCTAAATAAATTACAAGTGTTATTCTTTCCTCTGAATTTCCTCAGTACTGTTGAATCTTTCCTGCCACGTTACCTGTTTCGTGCTCATATTGCACAGTAGGATGTCCCCAGCTGCTGTAGCAACACACACACTCTCTTGCTCTGGAAGATCTTCGACACCCACAATGCAGCCACTTCCATCCTCAGGCAAGAACCCATCCACAGTCAGGGAAACTTCTCTTGACACCTTGACACAGAAAGGCCAATGGCTTACTAATTACACATCACCTTACTGCGATTTTTGCAGAAATGACAGAGTAAAAGCCATAGGTGTAGTTCATCCTATTGCAGTTACACAAAGCATTACACAGTAGAAGAGAGTGTGTAAATGGCACCAGAAAAAAAGCCAACTTGCAAGTACTTAACCATAGGAAACCGTGAAGATCCTCTCATGGTAAAAGTGATAGAAGAAAATGAGAAAACCCATATATGGAAGCAAACAATACACAACTTCCAATTTGCCCTGCTAATCAGCTTTCAATACCCTTTTCACACTTCACCACAGTATCAACAACTAAGAAGTGCACGGGTAGCTGCTCAAAGTGTCCCACTGCTTTTAAGGGGGCACGCAGACGACTAGACACAGCATAAAAAACAATTTCTAAGGAAAATCATTTGGATGGTTAAGGTACAGCAATCTTTGAAAATTAAATCCCTGGAAAGCTCCATAGGTTTTTTGTCTGTCGATTTCAGAACGGAATGTACTGAAAAAATTAGATGCCTCAGAGTTGCACACTGAGAAGAACGCAACCCAGCTGTAAACAGGAGGAATTCATGACTCAATAGCATATTATTATTTTAGCGCTATGTTGGGGTTTTCCCCCCAGTGCAAACTTTCCAAAGCTTCCTCTTGTACTCTTCACTATCTCTTTGCCTGCTTGGTTCTGTTTTGTGAACCTGTCCGGATGCAACTGTTCACCAGGTCGCGCTTAAGACTAAACCACGCGAATGAGCAGCGTCTAACACAGCAGATTTAATATTTTAGAAGCACAGATAGCCTCTTAAGCCACCAAGATCACAGTGCAGCGGCTTCCACGGCACCGTCAGACAGCAGCAAGCGGCAGCGGGGAGCAGCCGGAGGGTCGCTCCCGGAACCCGCGGACACCGCCGCGAAGGGGGAGCCGCATCAGGAGACAGGAGAGTTCCCGGCGAGCTCCCGCCGGCGGCGCAAACGCTTCATTCCAGCTTTGCAACCAAAGCCGACCCCAACACGCCGGCAACCACGAGAACCCTGACCCGTAGGTTCTCACCGAGTCCCCGGCGGGGCGCAGCTCCACGAGCCCGTACTGGGAGCCCACGAGAACCGCGCCGGGCTCGGTACCGAGGCAGAAGCACTGCGGGGTGCCTGTGGCGGCGGCGGAGCGGCACCCGCCGGTCCGCAGCAGTCGCAGGTTCCTCATGGCGGAGGGAGGGAGCGAGCGATGGAGGCCGGGCAGCGATGGAGGCCGGGCAGCGCCACCGCCTCACGGCGCCGCCATGTCGCGCAGCGCGGGCGGGCGGGCGCAGGCGCCGTGCGCGGGTGTCGCTGCCGCAGGGCGAAGCGCGGCCTCTCCTTCCCTTCCACGGGCCGGGAGGGAGCGCCCGGCCTGGGGCTGCGAGCCGCTGTGCTTGAGGCGGCAAATCCAGCGCTGCGAGTCCTCAGCAGCTCAGCTCTCTGTGAGCCTGCACAAATAACAGAATCACCGAGTCTGGAGGAGAGCTTTAATGTCACTCAGTCCCACCGTCCACCCGGCACTGCCACTGTAATCCTTAAAACACATCTCCAGGTCCAAGTGCTTAAACACAAGGGATGGGGGGACTCCACCGCCTCCCGGGGAAACCTATTCCAGTGCCTGACCACCCTGGCAGTGATATTTTTTTTCTAATATTTAATCTGAATCTCTCCTGTCTCAGATTAAGGCCATTTCCTCTTGTCCTCTCACTGCAGGCCCGGCAGGACAGACTAACCCCCGCCTCACTACAGCCTCCTTTCAGGGAGTTCTAGAGAGCGATGGGGTCAGCCCTGAGCCTCCTCTTCTGGAGGGCAAACAACCCCAGCTCCTTCAGCCACTTCTCATAAAATGTGTTTTCTGGTCCTTTTGTGAGCCTTGTTCCTGTCTACGAATACGCTCCAGCACATCAATGTCCTTTTTTAAAGTGAGCAGCCCAGAACTGGACAGAGCACTTGACGTGCAGCCTTGCCAGTGCCAGTGTACAAGGTGACAGTGGGAGCTGGATGATTCTTTTGGAGCCATTCAGGCACTAGCCAGCTGAAGCACTCCAGCTGAGACTTCTAAGGCACTTACAGGCCAGCCTTCAAATAGGTTAGTGCTGTCCTGATGCCATTGCTTCTGTCACACTCTGCCACCTCCCTCCAGGTATGGCTGAGGGGGAGAAGGTAGTTCGGCCTTCAGGGGGAACAAGGACTTCATGCAATCAGTTATACCCTTCACACTTCCCCCTTTTCCCAGTGGAGCTATACTCCTGTCAGTCAGTAATGATGATGTTTAGGAAAGACATGGAGCTATTGGAGAAGGTCCAGTGGAAGTAACAAAGATGATTTGGGGCCTGGAGCTTCTCTTATGAGGCAATACTGTGGGAGCTGGGCCTGTTCAGTCCAGAGAAGACTGAGAGGGCATCTCATCAAAACACACAAATATTTCAAAGGCAGGTGACAAGACGATGGTGCCAGATTCTTTTCAGTGGTGCCCAGTGACATGATAAGAAGCAATGGCCATAAACTAAAACACAAGAACTTTCACCTCAGCACAAGGAAGAACTTCTTTATGTTGAAGTCGGCAGAGCACTGGAACTGGCTGTCCAGGAGGTTGTGCAGTTTCCGTCTCCAGAGACATTAAAATCCTACCTCAATGCCTTCTACTCTAGATGATCCTGCCTTGGCACGAGGGTTGGACTAGATGGTCTCCAGAGATCCCTTCCAACCCTAACAATTCTTTGATTCTGTGTGATTCTATGATCCAGTCTACTGGCCAAATACCAAGAAAAGACAAATTTGAGACAAATTGTTTTTGTCTATGGCAATCTGTAAATTTTGCATGCTGTAAGCAGCTTAATGTGCTCTACAATTTGGCAGTTTAGGCCAGTGGAAAGATGGGCCATTAGACACCTGGACAGGTTTGCTTTTTGCTGTTCTGGTACTAAACTTGACTAAAGTCAGTGATAGAAGTCAGTAACACTTGCTAAACCCAGAAGGCTTTTTTGAGTCTAGTCTAGAAAAGGCATAGCTATCACTGCACACAAAGAAAATCAAAGCCATCCAGACTCTTTACTCTTGGGATAAAGGTGTTAAGAAGTGCCTTCTCAGGTCAGTACAGCACCTGCCAAGGCCAGCAGTGTCTGGCTGCACTGGAAGGAGGAAAGGCAGCTGTCAGAGAGCACGTGAACCTGGCTGTGTGCCTCGTCCCCTGTGCCTCCTGGACCTACTTCATTAGGGTGGTCTGACACCCCTATTCCTCGCAGTATCTTTTCCAGAGGCTTTTTCCTTTGGTGCAGCTTGATCCTATCAGCCTCCGGTGTCCCAAGTCACCAGTTTACCACTGTCCTTACCCTGTGAAATGTGCTTGACTGAGCTGAGTTGCCCCAGCTGACTGCACAGCTGTGGCTCTCGAAGCATGTCTGCATCCACCACCCGGTGGTTTCGCAGCTCTGGAGAGAAGCCCCCTCATGGCAATGCCACTGGCTCGCCCCGTCTAGCCCACGAGCTGTCCCCCTCTGCTTGCTTGCCTTCCGTGGGTCGCATAACCCTGATGAATCACTTTCTTCCCGAAACCCGTCTGAAATGCCCTACACTATTGTTGTTGTTTTTCCCGCGGCTGCAGCTGACGTNCCGGGCTCAGGCCAGCCCCGTGCCAGGCTCAGGCCAGCCCCGTGCCAGGCTCCGGCCGCCGTCGCTGGTAGCCCCCGCGGTGCATCTGGGCTGGGAGGCGCTTCTGCGGCGCTGCGGGAGGCACGGGGAGGGGCGGTGGGGGCTGCGTGTGCCGATCGCTCTAGCAGCTCCGGAAAGGTTTTTGCAGGGTCCACCCTGATCCGTTTTCATTGGTGAGTCAGTGTCAGGGCAGCTTTGGGCTAAATATATCTTTCAGACAGCTCCCCGGCAGCGACTGGACCGAAGAAAACCTGAGACAGACGCTGCTTTTCTGTTGCTATTGGATTTGTTGGAGGCTGTGGGTACCTTCTTGGTGGTGCTTGCAGCGATGCCAGGAGACGGTGACGTCCAGGAGCTCCTCTCTACTTCCCTTAAGGAGGTGAGGTCTTACCTAGAGGTCTTTGAATGCAGCTCTGACATGATTCCTTATAACTTGGTTCTTGAACCTAATGCTTACTAAATAACTTAAATTACCTAAAATGCTTGCTTGATCCTGTTGATGGTATGGACCATCACGCTGGCAAGAAGTAGAAATGTGATGGAATCTGCAGAGGTACAGAAGATGCTTATAGTGGTACTGACATAAAAGCCCCAGCATCTGTTTGGGAAAGTTGGAAGTGTTTGTTCCTCCTGATGACAAGCAAAATTAGCCTGGAAATGAAGTTTTTTTGTGTGTTTCAGAAGCTTAGTTAAGGCAACACCTTCTGAAGGAGTGCTTGTTGTTGGCATTTGTGAATGTGTTCAGCACCATGATCCACAGTGTCATGGGAGTGAACTAAAAGAATTTAAGTAGCTTTTCACAAAGAGTGGACATGATTGATAATTTTCTGCAAAGCTAATGTGGGAACAGGAGGGGGCAGCAATAAACATGATGGGGCTTAGCCAGCACTAGGATGGATAAACCTCCTTTCAGTGATGAGGACAAGTTGTTCCTAAGAGCAGACGAAAAAGACCAGCTTTGGAAACATCTCAGTGTGCTCCATTGTATTATCTCACTGACATGTTGTCATACGGCTGGATGTTCTGTTGTATAGTTTTGTATCTGCAGTTGGATTCACACTAACTTAACAATGCAGTGATTTATTTGCTCATGTATTTGCTTCAGCTATGTTAGTGTCTGGAACTGAAGTTTCAAAAAATGCAAGAAGTTAGTTATAGATCATTTTCTGGAGTGTTGTTAGCTTTCTTTATATAGGAGCTGTGGGTATCTGCTGCTTTGAGCAAAAAGTCACACCTGTCATATGGTTAAGCACTTGAAAAAGTGCTCGGAAACATGGCAAAATTGCCATCCTTGCATAAGGAAAGATTTATTTGAATGTGGGCCTGTGTAGCTGGCTACAGCTTTTATGTCTGAGAGAGAAGTTGAACTCAAGATTTTCAAAGATCTCTTCCAGCCCGAGTTTTATCTTTTCCTTTCACACTTCTGGGACCCAGGTGGTTACTTTGGTCACTAAGGAACCAAGTCTCTTTTGCAATGACTACAGAATTACTTTCTTTGGTGCATAATCCATCATATGAATCCATCCTACTGGATGAAGAACTAAGGCATGCAGGCATTTTAACAACTATAGTCAGCTGACACAAATTATTCATAAGGATGCTGCATAATGCTGGATTTTTCCCCAGATGCCATGGTTTAAAATACTAGGTGAACATTCAGTGCAAATACCAGGACACACTTATCTGCAATCCCTTGACCTGATAATGTGGCTACCCCCAGAGCTTGTTATCTTGCCATGTTTTCTGCAGCTGTTCCTTAATATTAAGTATTGAATGCCCTGGTTGTTTGTATTGTTTTGGTATGCCCACAGGCTCTACTTATTTTTCCCACAAGAAATTATAGTGTTGTTTCTTGACTGCTAGTCCAGCCTAATTTAGGAATGAGGAAGGGAGAAAACAGATACTAGAGGTCATCTGAGCAGAGGAGGGCAGGGAGCAATGACCAAAAGTAGAGTTGGAGACCTTGGCTGGGTAGTTTGAAAGCTAGGAAGTATTTTTTTGTCATATGGCAGACCTGAGCTTATTCTTCCCTTTTTTTGTTGTCTGCAGGTTCTGTAACAGTGATGATATAATTGGGATCGGCTTATTTACTGAGAGAATTTCCTGTTTCAATCTATTTCCTTAAAGAAATGAAGAAAGGACCAGAAAGTGGAGCATGTACTCTTGCTGTTTCAGGCAATTTAGTGGAGTCAGATCCAGACACTAACAGCAGCAATGGAGCCTCAGCAAGAGAGAAAGACATGCTTCCTTCTCCCGGAGAACTGGAAAATGTTCCACTGAAAACCAGCACAGAACCCTCCAGAAAAAAACTCTGTGGTTATTTAAATAAGCTGGGCATCAAGGGGCCAATCAAGACCTGGAAGTCTCGCTGGTTCTTTTACGATGAAAACAAATGTTGCTTACTATACTACAGAACTGCCCAGGACATTAATCCTTTGGGGTCTATTGATCTCTCCAGCGCCAGCTTTGACTGCAAAATGGATAATGGGGAAGGAGTTTTTGAGATCAGAACACCAGGCAGAGCTTTTACTTTGAAGGTAATGAAAAATTCCCAGTCAGGACAGACATATCCGTACTAAGGTACCTCTTAGCTTGAGTTTCATTTAAGTCCTCTTAGCTTGGATTGCTACCACTTGGACCTAAATTACTTGCATTTTTTTTGGCAAGTCTGGGACTCCTCACCTGTGAGATGACTGTTGTTTAATAGAGTAGGAATAAAAGCCGAACTGTGTGCCAAATTAAAGTAATTGAGGAGTCCTGCAATCCGTATGTAATTTACTGAACAGAAATTAACTCCCCCATCTAAAATGGTTGCTCCAGGAAGATTCTTTGCTAGACTTTTATTTCTGTGTAAGTCGTTGTCAAAAAGTTCTGGGGATGCTTCCTGTCTAAAACAATTGTGGCATTTCTGCTTAGTCTTGGACCATAATAAACCAAAACACATCTAAAATTAGGCCAGTGGTCCACTGACATTCTACCCCTTAAGGCCATGATTAAGATTTCCTCTGCCCTCCCAAATCAGTGTTAGGACCAGAGGATACAGATACAGCATAGGCTTGATACAACTGACCTTTTTTCCTGCTGGCTTGTGCAGGAGAGTGGTGGTCATCTCCTCAGGATGTGTCTTATGTTGGTGAGATGATTCCTCTCCCTTTCCTGTTTTGTGTTATGTTAGGCAATCAGCAAACAGGCAATGATGTACTGGCTGCAGCAGCTGCAAATGAGACGTTGGGAATTTTGCAACACTCAGAGCAGATTTCCTGTGGGCAGCTCCCAGCTTGTGAATGAACCTTTGGCTGGAAGAACAAGTAGGTGCTGCACATGTCAGCCTTTCTTTTGCTTTCAGCCCCATGGTGATGAATGGTGTTCCTCATCTGGAAGGGGGTAGAAATTTTGGCCAGGCTTTTAAATGCAGCTGCCAGCTATCAGTGCTTGGCCAATGTTTGACACTTCTGCCTTATTACGTATGAAAGTGAGTAAGCTGCCTCCTAATCCACAGCGTATGTTTGGAGATTTTCAGGTGCCTTGTGATCATCTTGATTTTCCTCACACACGTGAAATGTGCGCATTTGATATATCACTCTTGTAAGGCCTCTGAAATTTAGAGCAAGTAAGGTTTTTTTCAGCAGTGGGCTGAAGATGTCCATTCCTAGAAGTGGTAATAGACAGGTCAGTGGATCAGGGGAGGGCACAACCAGGGTATCCACCTGTTTAGTAATGACTAGATGCACATTTTGTTTGAAATAAATAATTCCCCCCCCTAGTAAGTGTCTGCTCTAAAAGGTTCTGGCATCTTGCTATAGCAGGCAAGTATTTGGTAACAAACTATGCTTGCAGAGTGTTACCTGCATATTAAAAACTATAAAATGTGGTTTGGAATGTGGGAAGAGAACAGCAAAGTTCTCCTTCCTTATACCTCTGGGCAGTTAAAGTTTGATTGTTTAAGATTAGTCATACTCATGTGTGTGGTTGAAATCACTTGATTGTCCTTGAGTAGATCATTCTGTTTGTACATGGAAACTTATGTAATTTGACCTAAAATTAAGGAAGCCTGCTCTACTGTCCTTGACCACTTGAACATATGATGTATACCTGTAGTAAACTGTTGTGACTGTCAGGCTACATGAAGGACCCAAAGTCCAGTGAAATTGTGTCTTGCTCATTTGCTTGTGTCCTATTTTGTTTTTACATTTGTAGATGTAGTTGACAATGAAGAATTTCTGCCTCTCGTGAAAACACCAACAGAAGCAGTGGGTTTAAAGGCAGCATCTTTGCCTGCACCCCAAACATCTACTGCTTTGCAGAACATCTCCCTTAAGCACCCTTGGACAGAGATACAGTAAGTGCATAAAGAGAACTGCAGTGTGGCTGACATGCTGGCCTGCCACTGTGTGCCTTCCTTGCCTGTCATGTATTGTGTCAAATGGGACTCTTGCCTAGGTGCGAGAACACTGAAGCACCTTTTTGGAGGCTAGTCCATGCCAAACTTCTGCAGTTGGGTCTTTCACATCCCCCTGTTCTGATGCATTTCACAAAATCTAGCTCTCTTAGCAAAGATCCTGGTAGCAGACCTAGGACTTGGTTAAGCTCTCTTCAGTGTAGTCAGTGCTTTGCATGCCTGTTGTGATGCATCTGCACAGCAGTCTTGGAGGAGCACATGGTCAGGTTCAGCTTTATTCAGTAGGTAGTCATAGAAGCCCATTAGCTCTTTCCAATGGTTTCAAAGGACCTTAAGTGTAGTGTATTCTCCAAAGCAGGAACTCCAGGGAAAAGGAGCTCAAGCCTGTAATGTGGCCTGACTGCACAACTCGCTCTTGCTTGCTGAATTTCAAGGATGTTAATATTCCAACTGCCTGCTTCTATCTGCTGTTGCAATGGATAGCCCCATCAGGTTAGAAGTTACTAGTCTTGGGCAGTTACAGTTTCACAAAGACAACTTCATCAGTATCTCTGTAAGTGTTTCCTAGTCACTTATTTACACATCAAAAAATGAGTAAGTGGCCTTAGGAGTGTTAGGCAGCCAGGCACCTGCCAAAAATTGTTGGTGTGGAAGATTGCTGTAGTTTTTTTACCACCACTGCTGCAGCTACAGTTTGATGCTTATTTGAGGAAAGATCCCCCATGAGAGAAGAGTTTCATGTTAGCAGCTTCATTTACATTACAGTTAGGAAGGCAGCAGACACTGAGTCTTTTATAGACCTCAAAACAAGAGACTTGTTTTGTTTTAGCTGATGGACAACACAGGAGGAGAAGGAAAAAACTTGTATGCATACTTTCTGGTACAGGTTTTACACAAACTACTTGTACATTTGTAGTTCCCCATGATTCTATAAAGTCATCTCTTAGTGCTTCTGGCAATATCTGATAGCAGCAGTTGTAACAAACTGTTCCTGGGTCTGACTGCAGTTTTGTTCCTGAAACTCTTTACTACATTTTAGTTTATGACTTTGTAAATAACCTTTGGCAAGGTTATTTATTAAATGTTTCAGAGCACAGGACCTGTGGCTGCTTCAAATGTGATAATTTGTCCCAGTTTTGGCTATGTTGTAGGTAACTGAGCTTCTCTTGGCAGCTTTTCTTGGCACCTGGGGATTTCTGCAGTGAACTAAGGATAGAGATGGATGAAGGAAGCAAAGGAGAGAGGGAGAGGGAGAGATGTGGTTGGTCTACTGTTAACTTTGATCCCTCTCTTTGATCTGATGTGTTTATGTATAGGGCTCAAGCACATGGGGAAGGATCATCTGATTTAACATTGCTGTGCTGTACTGATTTTGTGGCATCTTGCTGGTTTACACTGGTTACAACCTTGCTTTCCTCAAATCCACTAATTTTATAAAGAGTTAATTTTTCTCAGCACATGAAGGAGATAGGTTTTGGGAGGAGGGGTGAGAAGTAAGGGGAGGTAAGGCATTGAATAGTTTGAATAGGCACTGGCTGGCTGCAGTGATCATGACTTCTGTTCACTAGGCTGTCTTGATCTCTTCCTGTTTCAGAAACACTGTCTACAATATTTGTGGCTCCAAGCAGCTCTGGGGGAGCAACGGGAATGTCTTTAGCTTTGATGAATTCCAAGAGCATCCTGAGAATGTGGATGAGGAGCAAGAGGCAGAAGTTGCAGGTAATTGTTACTGAGCTGTGTGAGCTGACTGGGATGCCCTCTAGCAGGGATTACCAGGAATGGAAAGGGGATGATGGCAAATTTCAAAGAATATGAAAACTCTGTTTCATTGTCTCAAGTCTCTTCCCGTGTTGTTGCCACAAGACTGACTCTTTTGGCTCTGCTTCAGGCTCCATCTGTCTCTATTTTCTACCTCTGGAACCTTCTGCAGAGGCAAAAAAAAATCCACCAGATTTATTTCTTTGAGATTAAAGTGTAATTGCTGCACAGTCACAGGTTAAGTGTGGCAGCTCCACTGCATGCATACCTTTCCATGGTGGGAACTTCCATTTGCTGTGGGCCAGACTGATGAGCAGGGTGCAAGATGGGTTAACAGGTACCATAAACCATCACAACTTTGTTTATTGTGGGCATATCAGTGTCTCATCCCTACTGTTTTGGCTCCAATCCTGTGGGTCAATTTTCTGTGTCCTGTATGTCAGCCTTCTGTGTGGAACTGTTGTGAGTCCCCATAGCAAGACTTGGGAGTCCATAGTAGCAAAGCAATTCTGTCTAAATTAAATCTGTCTCCCCTCAGTTAAGGAGGGGACCCTGGAAGATGGGAGGATGGGGCCCAGGCTGAACTGGATTAGGAAAGCCAGGTGGATGAACAGTGGCTTCCCAGGCTGTGAAGACTTGTCGAGAGAAAAGAACTCAGTGGATAAAGTGGGTGTCCTTCAGCAACAGATTCTGACACTCACAGAAGAAGTCAAGTCACAGAAGGTGAGTGTGGTGAAGAGACTGCTATTTCTAAGGGTCAGGGCCCTGACCTGTCAGGTCACAGGGACTCGCTTACACATTGGTGCGGTAGAAGCACTGAGAAATGCTCAGCAGGCAGTAACTGGAGACCAATTGCTCTCAATTGAAGCTCCTGCTTCAATTACCACCTTGTGTGTGCCTGAGTGTGCTCAGCACAAAAGAAGACCTTTTCTAGGAAAGCTATTTCTAGGAAGTGCAGCTAGGTGTAAGAGGAAGGTAAAACAACTCCAAGTGTACTTTGCTGTTACCTTGCTTGTGCATTTCTGTTGCTCACTAAGTACAGTCCTGAATAGGTACTGTGACACTGGTGAGAACTGCCACGTGGAGTCATGGTGTTAACAGCAGGTCATTCTTTTTGAACATTGACCCACCTTTAACATGTGATTTGACTGTAGAAGTCAGGGCATGGGTCACTGCAAGGGCTGTCTTTCATGAATGAAACTGTTCTTCAAAGCATGGAGCAATGCCAGGCTCTCTGCTAATGATGCTGGTAGCTGTTCCAGCAGAAGAGGCAGAAGAGCCAAGTCCCATGTTGGATGGTCAGTTGCATCCTTGATTTGCTTTCTTAAGTGTCTGAGACATCAGAGCCTGAATCAGCAATATGTTGTGGGGCAAGGTTCCATGCCTTCATGCAGGATAGAATGAGGGAGGACTCTGTCAGAAGGAAGGTTAAAATGGATACTGCAGTTTCCTTCTGGTAGCAGAGGTAGTTGCAGACTGCATTATTTCCCTCCCATTTTACCGCACTGCTGACCAGATCTCCATGTTCTCTGCTGGACCTCACAAGAATGACTGTAGGAAAGCCAGAGTTCAGACAGTGTGGGCAGCAGCTCTTCTGCTAGCAATCCACATCAAGTCATCTGTGAACTGCCGCAGAGTCCTTTCAGGCCCAGCTCTGAGAGCAGAACTTCTCACTGTGGTGTCACTGTGGATTCAAGATACTGGCATTGTTTTCTTTCTGAAAGGAGTAAATTTCAAAATATTTCACTGTTGGGTCTGTGCTGTCCATACTGCCATTGCCCTGGACAGCACAGTGATGTGATGGTTTTGCATTCCCTTTCCAGGAACTGGTTAAACTTCTCCACAAAGCTCTGGAAGCAGCCCAGCAGGAGAAACGAGTATCTAGCATGTATCTCACTGCAGCAGAAGATAAGGACAGGCTGGAGCTGGTGCGCCACAAAGTGAGACAAATTGCAGATCTGACGAGTCGACTGGAAGCTCTTGAACAAGAAAAGAAGGAACTGGAGCAGCTACTGACTTTGCGAGACAGCCATATCCAGGAGCTCAAGGACCATGTGCAGCTTCTGATGGAGAAGAACCATGCCAAACAGGAAGTCATCATGACCTTGACAGAGCAGATGGCCCGAGAGCTCTCTGACCCCCTGCAAGAAGCCAACACTATCACTGTAGAGACACTGTATAAGCAGCAGGAGGAGATTGAACATCTGAAGGTGTGTGAGACAGCACAGGTCTTTTGGGCCCATTTTTATGCCCTCAGGTTCAGTGGGAGGGTGTTATTTGCAGTAAGCACAGAATATACTTCTGCTTGTTGCTCCATCTCTTTCCAAACAAGAGGAAGGCTGGAAAGGGCTCACCTGATGCCAGTAGGGTACTAAAAAGCATCTGTCAGTTTCAGCTTCAGCTTAGAGACTGTTTTGTTTGACTTCCAGTCATCATTCAGCGCCTGCCACTTTCTTTTCTTTCTTTTGTTTCACAGCTGCAGCCTGACTTGCTGCCTTCACTTACTTTGTTGCTCTATGTTTCTGTCTTGCAGTTTCCCAATACACCCTGATTCTTTCAGATGCAGGCTGTTGCATGTGCACAGCTGTAATTATGGGTTAGTGTGAGGTAAATTGCCAAAAGAGCCACTTTTTGTGGAGAATGTTTCCTGCCAGACATGGGGCTGAGATTTGTTTCATATAAAAAAAAAAAGAAACCAACCAAAATTAAATCAATCAACCAAACAAAACACGTCTATTCTTAATCTTATTTAAGTACATCCCTGGCTTTATATGATCTGGATCTCTCCAGTGTTTTTAAGTATATATATACATTTAGCATTTTAAGTGTCTTGTTGATGCATGACAATATTGTGCCTTGGTTTCCTTTGTATGCTATATTTGTACTGAGGAGTCCTGTCTGCTCCACAGAACACAGAATTTTTGAGATATTTTATTGTCCTTAACTTAATCTGATGTCCCTGAAATGGGAGGGATTTTAAGACCCTCAAGATCTCTCCTTGTGTGACTGTTTTGCTTCACGGCAGGATGATATTGATGCATACAAAACCCAGAACCAGTTTCTCAATTCAGAGATCCACCAGGTTACTCGACTCTGGACAAGTGTTGCTGAGAATGAAAAAGCCCTTCTGATGAAGGTAAGGCCGAATGACCTTTTTTCCTTGGTATGAACTGTTGCTAATTTATTTTCAAAGTTTCTATTCCGTGGCACCGGAATAGTTTTTGATCCACAAGGAATAAGCTTTCTCGTGTTTTTTTTTAGTGCGACCTCTTTACTGCTTTGTGTTGTTCCCAAATTAGACATGATAATTTTAATTCTTCAACAGAAGTAAAGTACTTGTGAAGATCAGTCTTAAAGGTGCTGAAACTTAACCCAGATTTCTGCATTTCAGCTATGCACATAAAAAAGCAACACTGTATAGGCAATCAGAAAAGTTTCCTGAGACCTGACAGACTGAGTTCTGGCTCCATCTAGTCATGGTTTCTCTGATGGACTTGGTACTGCCAGGTGGCAGCATGCTTGAGATTCTGCAGTTAGATCAGAGTTCTTATGTTTTCCTAAGTAGTATTTTTATTTCCAGCTGTTTGTGAAAAACCTGGTTACTCTCAGACTTGTTTAATCCTATTTTCTGGTCCTGAACCACTGTCAAGGCTGGAGGTGTGTGCTCGCATTTGTTCTGTGGGTTTTGCCTAGGATTTACTTCCCTGGGTTTTAAGGTATTACTGTGAATGAGTGTCTTAGGTTGCTTAAAGCATCACTGGCAAAGGTTAGGCAAAGCAGGTTCAATATTGAAGTGAAAGCATGGCAAAAGTCATTGCCAAGGTTCATTCTTCTACTTACTAGATTAAAGCACACAAAGATAAAATAGTACTAAAACCTGTAATGATTCAATCTAAAACTAAAATGAATTAAAAATCTACATGCAAGCTGGGGATGGGAAAGGGTAAGGATGGGAAAGCTTTAGTATAAAAGGAATAAGGGAGGCCCTCCCATCGAGCCACAAGGTTCAGTGTGGACTCCTGTGCAAAACTCATCTCTGGACTTGAACAATAGTTTGGGCCTAAGATTTTAACGCACTTAACAGCACTTAAGCAATGGCTGAATTTAAACAATTTACACAAGATTCTATGGAATTTACTGCAATCACAACAGTAACTCACTTACAGGCCTGACTTACTTACAAACCTAAAATACTTAAGAGTCTAAGATTCCAGGTACATTTTCTGTAGCATATTCACACAGACCTAGAGTACGTACAAGGTACCTGTGAAAATTCTCTCTCAAGCTCAGTGAAGTGCTCGTGTCAGATGTCTGCATCTTCTCAGCAAGCAAAAGGTTGAGCCTCGAGGAGTAGGGGTATAGGCCCAGGCTCTGTCATCATTGTTTCGCAGTGGTCCTTCAAGTATAGCAAATCTGAGAGTTCTCTGGCTCTGAGAGGCCCCAGTCACAGGGAGGTTGCTGGTCACAGCCCACTGTGGTCCAGGAGAGCTCAAGGGGTGTCACTTAGGACCACTGTTTATAGGTTCATAAGAGAATTGCACAAGAGCTTAGCCCAGGTGCTGTTCATCAAGACTGAGGACTAACAAGCATTTCTGAGATCATAGTATGGCCTTAGATGGGGGAGTGCACCACCACATGTATGTCTTTACACTCATGAATTCTGGCACAGGGCAAAAAGCTGCTTCTGGAGTGTTCTGCTTGCTTTCTAGTTCTTTGAAACCCTGTCTTCCTCCTAACTTACTGCCCTCTCATCCTGAGACTGCTATAACCTTCAAAAAGGAAGTAATCACACGAGCCCAGCATGCTCATTGTGAGGCAAAATGCTGATTAAAGTGGTAGTATAAAAGAAACCATGCTCCTTTATATCCCCTCTATATGCAACCTAATTCTCTCTGTTTTGTTCTTGTTTTCAACTTCTGCTTCCCACTGAACAGGAGTCTTCACTGAGCTTCCTGTGAGACAGTGGGTGAGTCTTGTCACCTGTGTGGCTCAGTTCCCCACTTGTGGAGTGCACTAATAATGCCTATTCATTTTTTCAGCTTTCTGTGCCCGGGATGAAGGTGGTGGCAGGTACTGTCCTGCTGTTTGATCTCAGTTGGGCTTCCTGTGCATGGGAAATGATGTATACCAGTGCTATGGGACTGGGGATGCTGAGGGGCATGTGGTCAACCTAGTTTGTGGTGCTACCATGTATCCTGAAAACAGTCTCTGGAGTAGTATGTTTTATCAGGATACAGCTCAATGTGGTGTAGAGAACTTGTCTGAGGATGAGGGAAAAAATTGGAGAGTACTCAGATGCAGTGCTGGCTCTTTGACTGTGTCCTTAGTTGAGCTGGTGGGGTGTGGCCATCTAGTGATGCAATGCAGTAGTTAAAGCAGGTGATGATGTAGTAGGTCTCCCATTCAGTAAGCAACTTCTGTTGCATGCTAGCTACTGCAGCTTGTGCTTGTTCATAGACCGTGGTAATTCATTCATGGCTGCAATTCCACTGATTGTGGAAAACTACAAAATGTGTTTCCTGGGGCTTTAATCTTCAGAAGTCTTTACTTTATGTGCAGACCAGGCCAGTAGAGAGCAGTGGCAATGCAGGAGGGACTACCACTGGCGAGCTCTTTCCTTCTTGTTTCCCCATCAGTGTGCCTGCCTGCAAGCAAGAAACTGCCAGATGGAGAGCAAATACCTGACAGTCTTGAGAAAGCTGCAGGAGGCTGTGCCTGGCCTGCCCAACTCGCATGCTGAATTGGTGAAGAACCTCATCCAGGAAGCTCTCCAGTGGGATGTGAAGGAAGAAGCAGAAGAAGGTTTTAACTTGAACCCTGTAAGGTAAGAGTTGAGAGCATGGGGATATTCACAGCTTTGTAGAAGCCTGTCAGCAAAGGGAAGTGTGCAGGCAAGATACATCTAAGAGCATTTTATATTGGGGCCTAAATTTGTGCCTTCCTGCACAGTCAGGGCCCCTGTTCTATAGCAGTTCCCATTTTATCTGTTTGGTCAGTCTGACAGGTTCTCCATGTAGCTGTGGAGATGAGACCCCCTAGGTCTCTTTATCAAGAATATGATTATATCTTACAGGTTTCGCACCCTGTGGACAGACGGTGCACAAACCTTGACAAGCTGTACCATCTGTACTCTTGGTGTGTTCTGATCAGTAAGAGATTTGCATTGTGTACAAGGAGACATCAGAAGGGACTCTGTCTCTGTACTTTGATCTGATGCCCCAAAGCCGTTCCAGTCCACTCCTACAGAACTGTCTCTGCACTGAGACAGGGTAGGGAGAAGGTACACAGGGTGAGCTCAGTATTTCTTTAGGGACTCGTGAGGGGTCTGATGAGGCTGGTCTGCAGCTCAGAGCAAACTTACACTTGAGTTGGTGTGTGTATGCCAGTGCTGCAGGCTCTCATTGGTCTTCAAGGCCCTGAGGTAGGCTGTCACATGCAGCTGCCAGAGAGGTGAAGGAGTACTACTGTTACAAACAAATGTTTGAGATCGCTTTAAAAAAATCACCAGCAAGGGTATCAGCAAAACCCAGATTTAGTATTAAGTGACAGCATGACAAAGTGAAGTTGAGGCCTAAGGAGGATTTCTCAGATCTCAGTGCAGCCTGGAAAGGGAGGGGGTGGGAGGTGCATACCCATGAGTACTTGTGCTCAGGTATGGCTGACATGAGCCTGGCAGCAGGCTGTAGCTGGCATGACCCCAAGCAGTCAGTGTCCTTGACACAGGTACCAGCACTGTCATTTGAACTAAACACTGCCTTGTGTTCCTCCAGTGAGTATGATGAGTATGGGTTTATGACTGTACCTGACTATGAAATTGAGGACTGGAAACTCCTGGCCAAAATCCAAGCCCTTGAGATAAAGTCCAACAAACTGTGGAGCCAGGAAATAGTGGAGAAGCCCCTCCGTGACAGATGGAACAGCATTGGAGAGCTGAACCCCTCTGCAGAGCTGAAGAGTCTGATCCGAAGTGGCATCCCAGTGGAGCATCGGCAGCGGGTGTGGAGGTGGCTGGTCAGCCGGCACTGCAGCCCTGTGCCTGGCCACTACCAGCGACTGCTGGAGCAGAGCAGGAGCACCGAGCACCCTGCCTGCCGGCAGATTGAGCTTGACCTGCCCCGCACACTGACCAACAACAAGCATTTTTCCTCTCCCACCTCCCAGCTCATCCCCAGGCTCCGGAGGGTGTTATTGGCATTCTCCTGGCACAATCCTGCCATTGGGTACTGCCAGGGATTGAACAGGTGAGGAGCCAGGTATGCTGCTTTTTCATGAGATGGCACTGAAAAGGTGTAGACACATGCTGAGGCTGTGATTCAAGCAGCCTCAGGCTCTTGCCTCTCTACAGTTCTGTCCTAGCTCTAGGTATTTAATTGAAGAATTCTGCATTTGGTGATTTATTTTTCATCCAGTGTTGTTACTGGGATCCAGCAAGCAGCAGGATGGCACTTGTGTGGCATCTCTATAGCTACCGAATAGGAAAGAACAGCTATAGGAGGAAGAGTGAAGCAGTCCTAGAATAACACCACTAGGCTGGGGCTGAATTTTTAAGTAGTAATGTAAAGTAGTAAAGCAGAAGAACACCCTGGTGATTCCCTTTTCTGCTGAGAACAGTTGGAGGAAATGTTGGGAAGTGTTAACATGCGAGGGAGTTGCAGCAAATGACACACAGACTGAGGAAACCATGGTTGTTCTGTCTGGAAAAGTGAAGATTCAGAGAATAGAAAAGCTTCTTTCACTTCCCAAAAAAGGCTATAGGAAAGATGAACCTAAATTTCTTATAATTGTGCTGCCAAGTAGAAAAGGCAGTAGGCATTAGCTGTGAGAAGGGAATTTCCAGTTGGACCTTTTTACATGAGGAATGTCTGTGTAAGCTATTTATTCCTAATGATCTTTTGATGGTCTTCAGAAAGACGACAGAAGCTTTCCTCCAGAGAGACCTTAATATAAGGTATCGTCTTTGTAGCCTGTCTAAAAGGCAGTAAGTCACAGCTGAAGGAAGTCAGGGCTGTAAAAGAATGTATGGAGAGATTAACTGTATCCCATATTATGGAATACTTCTCTGTGACCTCTTTCCTGTATTGAAATAGCCCAAATCAGCACACTACTAACTTCAGCAGATCTATAGAAAATTACATTAGCTGGAAAACCTAACTTTGTCACACCAGTTCCATATGTTCATGACAGAGCCACATGGGAAAGAAAATCACATCCCTGTGGTTCCTTCAGAAACAGATCACTTGCCTCTGTCTGGCTGTCCCACCACATTTGATATTTTGGATGCTGATGGAGCTGGAGACATGCAAAAAGAAGTCTTGTATTCTTCAGTTCCTGTGTTGATGACTCCTCCTGCAGTATTGAATTCTCTCACTGTGTCTTGTCCATCACAGATTGGCAGCCGTTGCTCTCCTGGTCCTAGAAGATGAGGAAAGTGCTTTCTGGTGTCTAGTCTATATTGTGGAGAACCTAATGCCAGCAGACTACTACAGTGACACACTAATAACATCACAGGTGAGCTGAGCACCCTCACATCTGCTTGGACTCTCATACAGTGATTTAGAGTAAAGATTTAAAAGTGAGTAGCCAACCTGCTGTGTGTTTGATTTCTCACAGGACAGTGATACCACCTTGCAATCCCTTCCATTGCAGGGGTTTTGGAGACTTGAGAGTACAAAATTGTTACATTCACAGGAGCAGTACATGCAGAGCAGCAAAATTGGTCACCAGCTCTAGGAAATGGGGTACCACTCCTGAGTAGTAACATGAAAGGCAGGTTAGTCAGAAGGAAAGTGCCCATTAATTACATAGTTACTTATTTTAAAGAAGTCTTAATAGAGGTGAAGCAGCAAATTCTGGTATATATAGACTGAATATGAGGAAGGCACCATTTGCAGCTCTTCAACCTGAAGAGTTTTTGAAGCTGCACTCTATCTTTGGAGTGCCATGTACATGTGGCAGAGATTTTTATATTCACTGAGATTTTTATATTCACTGTATTTGCCTCAGTTCATGATCAAGCATGGTGTTAGTTCTCACTATGAGGCTCTCCGCACATCAGAAAGGATTCTGGCCTTTTGATGTCAAAAGTTGTGCTGTGAATAACTTACCCACCTGATTCAAAATCACTGGATTTCAAGGGTTGCAGTGTGTCTTGTGTCAGATTTACTATGTCCTCCCAGGCAGACAAAGAGATAAGCTAACTCCCATATAGTTCAATGGAATTGTAATTGTGTGCCCATACCACCCACACCCATCAGTGCCCAGTCTCGTAAGCCTGGCTGTGACCTTGGTGTCTCTATTGTGTACGGTCCTTTCAGGGAGAAGAGGGTTGGTTTTATCTGTGGGCCCACCATAGAGGAGGCTCCAAGGGTCAGTAGCTGATAGTGACTGATGATGCCACTGAATTTGTTGACTAACATTTACTGGGACAGTGGTGTGGTGGTGGGGAGGCCAACTCACAGACTAAGTAAGCAGTCAAATCACTTTAAAGATAGCAAAATGTCTCTCCAGAGGGGGTTGTGTTAGCTGTGGGATTTAATAGACAGCACTCAATACTCAAAAAGTAGAGACTGACAGCGAAAATACGACAGACTGAAGAGGCTTGCCTACATTTGGTGAGAAAACACTGTCAGCTGAAAGTCTTCTTTAGAAAGCATTTCTGACTTCATGGTTGGTATCTGAAAGTCTAGCCAAGAAAAGAGGAACATCTAAGGTGACGCTTTGTGGGTTGGCTTGATAAAGTGAGCTGGCTGGAAAACTTAAAATTGCAAATTTTGAAGACAAAGCATATTGCTTGTATGGTTTGTACCCCTGTGCCACATATAAGTGGGCTGACACAGCTGGGGCATTAACGTGATATGGCAGAGAGAAGCCCTAAACATGATCCTGCTCTTTAGCACTTACCCTCCAGAAGGCACAGCTCTGCTGAGATGAAACCTTTATAAACCTGGATCAAGGATCTCACTGCATGTCTGTGTTTTGGCTCATGCAACCAGAAGCAAAGCACAGACATAAGTGAGAAGATCAGGTTCCGCTTGCAAGTCAGAGGTATTCGAGGTGTTCAGTCTGTTGGGCCATGCCCAAACCTGGGCAGGTTTTAATGCCTGTCATTCAGCTGGATGTTCACGGTATCACAGAAAATCCCGGTAAGACCAATGCAGGAAGATGTGTCAGATTTTCCCTCTCAACTTTGAGATTGGGAAGGAATATGATTCTTTGAGTGAGAAGAATGTATGTTTCTGTGCTTGTATCTTGGCCTTGTTTCAGCTCCATGCCTTGCTCTGGATGTCACATACAAGTACACTGCTCAGTGAGTTTGAGGGGTTGGGAGACAAAGGATGCTCTGCTCTTCCTAAGGTGTGGTTCACTAGAAGGCAGCACCAGTGATGACTGTGACATGCAAGGGCCATTGTCCCATTGCATTGCTCCTCTCCTCTAACAGCAGTACTGCTCTTGACTAGGACTTAATTATTTTCTTTTTTGTCAATTTTAGGTAGATCAGAGAGTCTTCAAAGACTTCCTGTCGGAGAAGCTGCCTCGCCTCATGGCTCATTTTGAACAGTATCGGATTGATGTCTCACTCATCACCTTCAATTGGTTTCTGGTGGCCTTTGTGGACAGCCTGGTCAGCGACATCCTCCTGCGAGTGTGGGATGCCTTCTTGTATGAGGGAACTAAGGTGCAACTCTCAGTCTAGGCCTTCCTCCCATCTTTACCACCTCTGCGGCATAGTGACAGGGTGATGGGCATACACATCCATCAAAGATATGTGAAGTTGAACCACTTGTCCTATCCTGCCTGTTTGGTGGCATGCCTTGATGTCTCCAAGCCCTTGTTTTCTATGTACTTGCTGCTAGTAGGCAGACCTAGTCCCTGATTCTGTTCTCTTAGTACTTTTTAGTGGATAGTTGTGCTGCAAAACATCTCTCTGATAGGCCACGGTGTCTCCTGCTCTGTGACACAGCTGAGAATATTACAGATAAAGGGAGCATAAGATAAGCAGTATCTGAAAATATGAGTCCTGCTCTCTGTGCCTAAGGAGAACTGGACAGCCCTTGTGAAATCCCTGCGAGGTCCTTTTGTAGTGTTCTCTGGGGCTGCAATTTAGCTAACAGATGGTTATTCTCTTGAGATTAGCTCTGTACTCCTTTAGGCCTGCCCTAGTACATACTATTGAGAACAGGAGTAACCCTGGATCTAATCTGTACTGCAGTGCTGTGTGCCCAACACCATATTTTATGCCAGGATGGCATGGACCTTCGGTTACTTAAAACTTTATCCACTCAAATACCTTTCAACCCTCCAGGTCATTTTCCGCTATGCTCTTGCGATTTTTAAATACAATGAGGAGGAAATCCTAAGAATTCATGACAGTGTGGAGATCTACCAGTACCTACGCTTTTTCACAAGGATGATCACGGATGGCAGGTAGGACTCCGAGTTGCAGACAAGCTTCCATTGTGTATTTGTACTTGCTTGCCTGTTAGGTCAGCTTAACAGGAGTTGTGACTAGTTTATTAAGAGAGAGGCAATGCATTGATAGGTCTGTGGGACATGGATCCATTTGTCTCTTTTTGACTTTGCCTTCATACCATTACTTAAAACCTTTTTGGCTTGGGTAAAGGCATGCTACAGCAGAGCAAGCCACAAAGTCTGGGTCAGCCTCCTTCTTGTAGTAGCTGGTACTTGTGTTACTGATAGCTGGGCTTCTCTCAGCTGTAGTTGAGGTGTTCGGGAACACAGCACAGTGCATGACCTTGAATGGCAACATGTGTCAGAGATGAAGATTTCTGTGATTAGAAAAGCTCAACATCAGGAATATTCGTCCCTGACAGGCCATCAAAGTTGGTGTCTGATCCGCTGTCTCCTAAATGATGGCTGCAGACTGGTACTTTAAAAGGTGGGACGGTATATGTGAAGTACTGCTTGGGTTGGTGTTTGCGTGGGAAAGAATTCCTTTAAGACTTGGCTGTTTGGTGACTTCTAAGCTCAGAGAGCTGAAGTGTGAGGCCCTACTCTTTAATACCGCAGAATGTTCTTGGTGTATCTGTTACCATGTGTTACCAGCCCAGTAAATAAGTTGATCAGAGCTGTCCTTTCTGTCGTAGGAAGCTGATGAACATTGCCTTCAATGACTTAAACCCCTTCCCCATGAAACTGCTGAGGAACCGTCGGTCAATGCACAGAGAAGAGCTGGAGGCAGAGCTGTGTGAACTTGAACAGATCAAGGCAGCCTATGTGAAAGAGAGAGCAGAGCAGGGACCTCAGGACCTGAAGGAGGTTGTTAGTGAAGAGGAAGAAGAGAGCTAACAAAAAGAGAGTTCGTCATCACTCCCTCCCATCTTGCAGAAGGTCATCAGTAGCAACTGTCAGTAAGAAATGGACCAGAGGGGCAAGTGTGGTCACAGGAATTCATCTGCCCCAGTAAGCAAGGCTGTAGTTATGGGACCATTTGGAGACCAAGTCAGACTTTATAATGGATTGGAAGGTGTCAGAGGAGTTTAATCCTCTTCTGTATTTCTCCCCATTTAGCCCATCCTGTCCTGTGCAGTTCAGGATTACAGCTGAGGGTGCAGAGAAAATACCAGTTGTGGTGTCATGACAGGAACTGACAGGGTGCAAAAGACCCAACCAAGCAGATGTTTGTTTTTTTTTTTTTTTCTGATGGAGGCTTGAATGAGATCTTTACTTACAAGTAAAATCTCCAGAAATAATGAACCAAGAACACTCCATCATTGTTACCTCAAGCTTCTGAATTGGTCAGGAAAAAACCTTCTCTTAGAGGGCATGGTGCCTTCAGTGTTTAGCCTGCCAGGACAGTGTGTTTAACATTGTTACTGACCAAGACACTGTCTCCAGATGAGTGTTAGGTCTGTGGAGGTTCTGAAAGCTGGAGGACATCATCCCATGGGATGAAGGCTGCGACAAGGAAACAGATTGTGGGAGAGTAGAGTTGCTTCTCCAGTTTGATTCCTGTAGGAAGTTCATGGGAGCACAAGGTGCGTCTCCTGCTTGGCTGGGAAATGTTGTGAGCTTTGTCTCCTCATTGTTTAGCTTTACAGTTTACATTGTTTAGGCCCTGGCATCACTCTGTGCTGGTGAGTTTGCTCCATATAGGAACTCTGATCTCTGTATGAAACCAACCACAGCCTTCCTGCAGGCAGAGCCTAGTGTTATGTGGACTTTTATTGGGAATGACTGGGTTTTCTGATAGCCTCACTCCTGGCCATCTCTCTGCCCCACAATTACAGTCCTCCTGTGCCGGCTTTTACATTGATATATCTGTCTCTGAAGTCCATTCATTATGGGAGGGGCAAGGGCTTTTCCATAGTAGTTTATAATATTTAAGGTGTTTTATCCCTGGCATGTGGCTGGTAGTGAATCTGAAAACCCTGGGAACAAGGTCACAAAAGATATTCTTTAGAAAAAAACATTAATAACCCCTGAACCGAGGAGGTGGCCTCCATGGGTCTAGCATACAGAGATACCCTATCTGCCTCTGGGAATGGGGTCTGATAGCCTTCTGCCCTGCCCTCCAGGCTCACCCATCCCCTGGGCTAGATACCCTGCCTGTGCAGCTCAGCCCTCCACAGACCCAGTATGAGTCAAGCATTTAGATAAATACAACTTATTTTCCTTAACACGATGCCAGATCCTGCTGCCCCACTTTCCTGCTGAGCAGTGCATTACTCCAGGTGTGTCTGCAGTGCTGGCACTGTCAGCATGCAGCAGACCCTGCTATAAGGGGGCCTCTGTTCTATGATTTTAGACTGACCTTGAACCCAAGTGGATTATGCCTTCTTTAAATATCTGATGGTTGATAACCCAACCCTTCAAGTTGTCAGTGCTTGTAGAGGAAGGAAGGGGAGGAATTCATAGCCCACAGTGTTCTCAGCCCTGTGGGCTGTAGCCAAGATAACAGACTCTAGGGGAAATATAGCCTATTCACCTGAGACACATGGTCTGCCTCACTGGAAAAGTCAGACAGTTTCAATGCATTATAAGAGACCTGTGGAGGCCAACCACACAGCAGAGAAGTAACCGAAGTGGAAGTGAAATTTTGGGAATAGTGGATAGATCCCCTGAATGTTACTGAGAGCTGCACACATTGAAAGTGTGGGATGAGAAGAAAATGTTACTGGAAGCCTAGTACAGTATCTCAAAAAAAAAAAAAAGAACTAATTTTAAAACTATGCCACCTAGATAGGGAACTCTAAAAGGCAGAAGGTTTTTCTTCTTTCATTGCTAATCATTAGTGTAGCAATATTAAGATGATATTGCTAATCTAATTTATTTATATTCTTATGTTCATGGGTGAACAGAGTTTTGCTGTTACAGACATTATCTTCTAAATCAAGACCATGAAAATTATAAGTTTACTTACAATTTTGTTTCCTAGAGCTTTCTGCAACAGGTTAAAAATCTTTCCTCCTGACTTGCCCTTATGTTTATTAATAAAGGCATTTGAACCATGTATTATTAGACTAAACCACAGCCTGACATATGTCTACAGTATATAATAAACATTGGTCTATGTGATACATAAACCCTTCTGAAGTAGACATAAGGATCAAGGTATTGACCCTGCTGGGGAATTATGAAAATAATTTTTAATTTAAATTGGAATGGAATGACATGTGAGGGTTGTTTTAAGTTTATTTTCTTTTCTGTCTTCCTCAGCTCTTGGTTTTGGTCTACATGTATTTGCTGAGGACCATCTTCTGTGTTCATATTGATAACCAATCATTTTTGGTCATTCTGTATTAAACTGTGATGTTTGCAGGAATATCAGCAAGGCCTATACAGACCTGCATCTTGGACCCAAGCTCACATGTCCTCATGGGCCCTCATCTCCTTCTGCTTCACAAACTTCACTGGTCCTGAAAAGCGCTGAACCCAGATCACAGAATTGCAGTTGGGCCAGACACAAATCCCTCAAGCCCCTGCAAGACCTGCACTGACCATCAGTCAGTGGCACAGGTGTTTTGAACCTCTTGGTTACTCTGCATGAAGTGCTCAAGAATGATTTGTGCTGCCACCACCAACTGCTGTGGCTGGGAAACAGTTTCACCTGGTTATGCAGCCCAGCAGCTCCTGCCTGTGCTGGCACCTGTGGATGAAACAGGTGTCTTTCTACCCAGATCCAGTCTTTGCTGAGCTTTGCTGTATGCATAACATTACTTGTGAAATTAAGCTTTCTATCTCTGCATCAACCTAAGCCTTGGGATACCAGCTCCAACCCTAAAAAGGATGGTTTTGATTTCCACACCCACCCTCCTCCTTATGATGTGCCATTAACTTGTAGTTCAGTTTGTTGCAGGATTTTGTGGCCACCAGAAGTTCATAGGGTTTGAAAGGACAAATTGGTGGAGTGGTGCCAAACACACATAAAGCCACTGCTGGCTCAGTAAGTCCCTGAGCTGCCAATAAGAAGAGGCTGTGAAGCTTCCCTTCTTTACCCCTTTTTGGCCTGGATGGTGTTGGGCTGGCAGGATATGTACCTTCAAATGCTGTGACTAAGCCCTGTATTTGGACATGCTGCCAGAGTGATAAGAGGCACTACTGGGGAGGTTGTTTCTGGGTTAATGTTTAGTCTAAGCTTGAGCTTCTCATCCAGGGTGAAGGTGAGAGCTAAGGGCCAAGGCATTTTCTGTGGGTGGACAGCAACAACACCCTGTAGCAGGAGCTATGCCACAGTGCTGAGTTTCTCTTCCAGTCTGCAGGCTGGGCAACCTCCTGCCACCATCAAAGAAGCAAGGCCTTGGGCTTGCTTTCTTCCCATTTAAGAGCTTATCTGTGGCCTGAGACAATGCTGAGACTTCTCCAGCCATCTCCCAGTGCTAAGAGCTCCTTTACAAACCATTAGCTCTGGTTGGTCTAGGGACATGCCAAGTGAAAGAAGACAAACCACTTTCCCATGACCGAGCCACAGTGCTGGAGCTGATAAATATGCCATCCAAGATAATTCATCCCCTTTCCTAGAGTTCAGTGAGAGGCTGTGGCCTGTACAGAGATGCTGAATCATGAGATTATCTGTGTGCTTTCTGTTCAATCTCAGGAGCTCTCCAGAGGGGAAAACAGCACACCAGGTTAGTCAGTGGAAGAGAAGGTATCCCTAACTATGACACATTTGGGGTGAAAGGTACCCTGCTCTGCTGCAGCCAGATGTTTGGTTTGGTCACATGGTCCACTACCTTTGAGACAAAGTCCTTAATTTCTCCTTTTTATTAAATGACAGCTTCCTGCAAAGTGCAAAGTCTGCCTTTGAGACTCCAGCTGTTGGATAAGTATCTGCTCTGTTTTTGAGCTTATTTTTTATGACATAGAACCTCTGGCACATTCTGGCATCAAGCTGTTGAAAGCTTGGAGACTTGGAGCAATATCCAGGGTAAGGAGAATTAAATTTCAAGCTCCCTTGTAATACCAAAATCAGCCAGATAAAACTTTCTAACACAGTTTTGAGTGTTACAAAGCAGCATTCTTTATTGCAGTGTGCTGGTCACTCGGAGAATCCTTTCTCTAACTGAGTGCCCTGAGCGTTGGGTAAATGCTCAAAACTGTGAGTTTTTATCATACCCTGATGACATACTCATTGGCTATCCCTGCTTACTTGATGTGTGTGTATTACTGTATTTTACATAGTTGCACCCCTTATTGGAAGTCCTTATATGGTTCTTTGGGGTTTGTCTTCAATGTCCAGTGTCCTTTTGAGGTGCCTGTTCCTCAATCTCATTTTGAATAAGCACAAGATCATTGCTTTGCATAACTTCTGCTTTGTCAGCCTTGCAAAGCTAAGCTGGCATCCTGGTTTTTTTGTCTACTCCTCCAAGACTACACTGTTTTCTTTATTTAGTAGGAGTAAAATGTTGTTCTGTTATACTGTCCTTATAATTTGGGAAAAAATAGTACTCAGCCCAACATCACAATTCCATACTGAAGATAATGCCTATATTTTTTTTCTTTTACAAAGTCGTTTTGTTAGTAGAAAAGTATTGCCTATGGGCAGCATTTTGCAGGGAGAAAAAGTTCCAAAACAAAATTAAAACCAAATTATATTTTTTGCTGCATCTTCCAATAACATTTTTCAACATCATAAAAGCTCTTGCACCTTGGTGGGAAATGCCAATGCCACAAACTCTGAAAAGGCTTCCAGTTTTGACACTACCATTGCAATGGTGCTTTAAATCAGTGCCAAAGGTGGTGGGTGTTGTCCCCTCCATGCCACCCACCCCCAAACATGTGCCACAGTTAGTGATAGTGAACTGCATGAGGCTGGAATTAATTACAATAGGAAAAATAGTATCCAGTGAAGGTTTTGTTAAAGATGAAACTAATTGGTCATAACTTATTAGCAGCTTCCTCCATATGTCTCCATCCAGAACTACCAGAGACATGTCAGGCCCCTTGTCCTCTGCAGGCATGGATAAAGCAGAGTTCAGTGCTTGCTGCAGCATTTCCCCTTCAGTGCAGATGTACTGGGCTGTATGCTGGTATAACTTAGCCTTCAATTAAATATCCCTGAGGCTTGAAATCATGTCTGCAAACCAGTCATGCCTTTCCTAGGGTTGCAAGGCCTATCACCATGCAGAAAGCTAGTTTCCTTCTGTGTCCTCTCATCCACTTCTGCAAATGCTCCATGCCAGTCAGGACCCTGCTCCCAGAGAGCTGTGCCCAGCTGGGTGAAGTGCTTTATCATTGCTGCAGACACCATGAACGTGGCCATGCTGATGTAGCTCCTGCAATGCAGACCAGCCACAACAGCTGCCAGCTCTGCTCTTCCAGTGGCTTGCCACAGGTTGAGATACTGCACGTGCTTTCTGGCTAACAGTGGTGTTCTGTTGCACTGCTGTCAGGCTCCCCTTCATAACCAACTCTGCTGGAGTGGTAGCTTTCCACTTCTCACTATTTTGCATGGGCCAAGAAGAGATGGGTGGGATACCAGCCTGCCTCTTGGCCTGATTTCTGGCACCTAATAGTGTGGGATGGCAGAGACTTACAGAATACGCTGCTCCAAATTCTGCTGCTGGATCTCAACAGAAAGCAGGAACATGTTGGCTGCTGAGGCCCTTTAAACCGCAGAAGTGTTGTGTGGGAGTGCTCTTTCCCACCAGCCACTTCTGTGGACACAGGCTGTCAGCAGCAGTTGCTCAGCCAGGCTCTTGCTGCTGGATGACCAGTTGAGATATCTCAGGGAACAAGACAGAGATAGCATTCACCCCAATCACTGAGGACACCCCAGTACCAGCCACCCAGTTTAAGATTGCAAAGAAGACTGGAGAGCAAAACTATTCACTTTGTCAGCACCTAAAACAGCTCTCAGGAATGGCACTTGCACATGAGTAGCACAGCTAGATGCCTACAGTAGACAGAGCTGTAGGTAGAAGAAATCTTCCCCCCAAAAAACTCAAAACAAAGACATCTATGTCCTCCTGTCAGTCCTGCATGCAATCTTCTACAGCTTAATCAGGGCTGGAGCACAACATGTTAAAGGAAACACTGGAAATCATGTGTGCATCAGTACCTAACCTGTCTTGTACTTCTCCATAGGGAATATGTGAGCACACACTGCGAGGATCCTGAGGGGTACCAGAAGTCATCTCAATTCCTGTAGACAGGGCAGGCCCAGGACAGCTGCTTCACTAGCATCCACAATTCGTGTCCACAGGAATTCCCTACTGTGCTCCATCCATGGACATTGCTTCTCAACAGTTGCCTGATGGTGTATCTGTCGAAGTGCCTCAGTGTCCTGTGATATCCTGGGCTGGCACCTGGTAGCAAAGGATGAAGATCACTCTTAGGGGTTGCTGGTTGGTTCTGAAATTCTGCTCAACACCCTTGAAGAATTCAGTGGATCTGGTCTTTTCACAGGCATCATTTTTCTTCAAAAGGATTTGTGATGTCCTGACAGGCGTGCTAATGACATCACACATGTAGTCTTCTTTTTTACTAGAGCTGAGGTCTATAGTGAGGAAGCGGTCACTGCGTTGGTGGTTGTGATCTCCCCTTGATGGAATTACCTTTCAGCTAAGGACAGTTCCTGCTTCTCTCTCTTGGCACCGTCAGCAGTTCTTACTGTCCCAGTGATTTCAATCCTGCTATGTTGCCTGTAGGTTCTTTGTTTGAGAGTATTTGAGACATTTTTTGGAAGGATTCATGAGGCCTCTACCCCTTCTGTCTTTGTCTACATCTGGTAAGGTTGACACACAGCTTCTTTACCTAGAGGAGTTAATAATTGGTAACAGCATCCAAGCTATTGTTTGGGCATGTTTGCTTTTCTGTTTGGTCCCTTACACTGAGCTGCATCATCTCACTTGTGAAGGACACTGAGTCTCACAGTCTTGTCACAGCTGCTAGCTCAGCCCAGAGTTGGTCTGCTACCCAGGGAGTGATGGGACTAAGGTATGTAGATGAGCTAGCTGTCTCACTCTCTGATTAATCAAACAGAACCAGAGCAGTGTTAACTGAGGGGGTGACCTGGCCAAAGAAACCTCCTCTGCTATTTGATCTTGGGTGCTGCTGTCTACTTACTAAGTTCCTCATTCAGGGCACTGAAGAGGTTTGTAGTGCTGCCAAGGTACCAGCTGACCACAAAGTCTAAGTGTGAGCTCTGTGAGTAGCTTTCTAAAGTCATATGCCATCAGTAAAGGGCCTGCAGCTTTGGGGCAGTGTCTCTCCATCTGCCAAGGACTGCTGAGACAGCCAGAGGCTGCCAGCTAAGGCTGGCACATTAAAACTTGCAGGGGTGCGTGCAGTGCTCAGGATGAGCGGTACCTGGTGGTCACACAGAGGATATGGCACAGAGCGCCTGTCTCCTCAGAAGCTCTCTGAGCTAAAGCAAGGCCTGTGGTACTCTCACTGAAAGTGACGGCAAAGTCCTGATGCTGTCAGGTCGATCTCGTAGGAGAACCACGCACCCACCTTTAACCATGTGCCTCCGGGCACAGATTCGGGGTCCCACCTACAGCGGCGATGGTGACGGCGAATGGCGCAGGTCGGCCCGGGCGGGCTGGCTCCCAAGCCCAGNCCTGCGGAGCCCGGCGGTGCCGGGGAGCGGGGGAAACGCCTGCTCTGCCCGCCTTGCGCCGGGGGTGCCGCAGCTCCCTCCGGCCCCACCCCGCTTTGTGCGGAGCTGGGGCCGCCGCCCGCAGCCGCGGGGGCACCGACGGCCGGGGGGTGCCCTGGCCGCCCG
>VXAX01000095.1:254688-310154 GCA_013399835.1 Leptocoma aspasia | reverse complement strand
CAGTAGCGCCAGGGCTGTTCCTGCAGGGAGCTACCGGCCTGATTTTCTGCGCGGGTGTGGCGAACCGGCAGCCGGCCCGCGGCGGGAGCCCTCTGACCCGGGCGTCTGCAGGCGGCGGTGCGCGGAGCAACAGGGCTTCTTGCCGACCCGAGCCATCCTGCTGCCTGGTCGGGAAGGCTGCGCCTCCTGCCAGCCCTGCTGGCCGGTGCCGCCGGTGGCACGCTTTGGCATCTGTATAACTTCGTTATTATTTATAGAGAAGCCTCACCTATGGCTGTGTGTGTGCTGAGTTAAATTTGGCCTTTTTGGCTGGAGTCGTGGAGAATTCGGGTGCTTGATTTCAGGGTAGGTCACATCTTGCACAGAGCATGGTGACAGCTACATCAGTGACTCTCTGGCACCGGGATCTCCTGGTGCCACTTCACCCTGAAGGGGGAACTGGCACCTTCAAGGGGTCTCATTTTCAGGCAGCACAGCTTTGAAGTCTGCTTTTCAGTGGGTCTGGGTTTGATGCCCCAGCTTTCCCAAGGGCCAAGACAGGCTGTTGCAGAGGGATGTGTAACAGACAGCACTTTGCAGACCAATGGCTTGGTCAGGCCAGCTATGTGCAGTGTCTGAACACATTGTTCATTTTGCAGGGAGTGGTGCCCTCCTTGTCGTGCTCTGGAGCATCCTGTCTGTTCCTGATTCCCACGCCACCCTGCCCCAGTCCTTTTCACTTATGCTTTCTAAGAAGACACTGTGCTGCAATCCTTGTAAAGGGTATTTACCTGGGCAGGCTTAGCCTCTTTTGGCCCCTTGGGTGCTCAAGGGAAGTGATTTCTACGGAGGATTCAGGGAACATTTGGGAGAAGGTTGAGTGATGGTTGCCTTTAAGCTTCTCCACTGCAGGCTCCCCAGTGGGTTAACAAAGGAGCAGCCTGTGTAGCCCTGCTGTTCCCTTTGTTCTTCCTCTGGCTGTGCCCTCTTTGGAGAGCTCTGATCTCTCCTGGTTTGATAAGAGATAGGGAGTGACTGATGGAGACACCAGGGAGTTCATGTTTTGGTTGTGAGCATTTCAGGAAACTCTAGAGCTTTGCGAGACAGAATAGGGGAAAGCTGGGTGCTTCTTAGAGACAGGGAAAAAGGAGATGTTTTCATCTGTGCTGCTGTTGTTTGGTGAATTAGCATTATGACATCTATTATTATAGCTTCGATGAGAAGTGTTTCAAATTCATTCAATCTGTTACTCTGTAGCAACAAATCAAAGCCCGTTATCTCAGTTGAGCTGCCATACACAGGAAACGTGAGACGCAGGTACTGGTGATGTTTGGACAAAGAGCCAGACAACTCTGCTGCCTGTACCCCAACTCTGCCCTAAGCTCCTCCTGGCCCCTCTTCCTCTGCGACAGAGCACCTAAGCATGAGTGTGCCTGTTCTGCAAGTCCGGGGGTGAGGGAGACCACTGTCCCCTGTGCGGCAGCTGCCTGACCTGACCACATCCATCCCATTGATCCAGCTGGCTGCTGGCTGTGTCTGTGCAGCAGGTGGATTTCCTGGTAGCAGGTCAGGGTATCTCCAGATGTTCTAGGTTTCTCATTCTCCTTTTCTGCCTGATTAATTTCTGCCTGTCTTTCAGGTATGCTGGTTTATCCCCTCTGAGAAAATTTCTCACTCTGCAAATGCCAGTAATGGATAATATTTTCATGTTTCTGTGTCCGCTATGTTTGTTAGTAGCTGGATTATGAGTGGATTTTCAGTTGCCTGAGCCTGTGATATTTCTGTGAGTCTCTTTCTAGGGGAGTTAGCACCGGGCAGGCTGCTGTCTCTGGAACAGGTTTACGGTGCCTCTGCAAGGGACAGTTCTCTCTTGCCTGTGGGCTGTCTGTACTGCCAGATGCATAAATGTGGTGTGAGCTGTGTTTTGGGTGTGAATAGCTGAGTACAGAGCAGGTCCCCGTGCTGTAAGTTTCAGGTGCCCAGGCACTCACTGTTACAGAGGCTTACGAAGAGAACTGAAAACTTTGGCATATCCCAGAAAAAAAGGTGATGCTTTGAGTGAGAGACAGTTGCCTTGGGGCAGGCTAAGCTATATTTTATGCATGACCTTGCAGGCTCCTCATAAATTTTGGTCAGTTTGCTGCCTCTTACTTTTTTGTATTCCTTGATCCACAGTGGCTGCATAGCATGAAGTCTTCATGCCAGCTTGTTAGGTCCCGATTTCCCTGGCAGGGATTTTCATGGGAAAACTGTTGGGGAGTGGGCTGTGACAGGGTATGACAGAGACTCCGTAAAGAAACAGTGTGGAGGGAAACTGTCCCAGATCATTTCCCCACCGTCCACTCTTGGCTGGTTCAAGGGGACTCAGCAGGTCCTTAACGGCTACACCCTCTTCTCCACTCTCATAGGAAAGTTTGTTTGGAGTGTTTACTTCAGCAAAAAAGCCCCACAAAACCCCAGCACCTTATCTGAATATTCCTGACTTCCAGTTATAAACACCAGCGACCTTACAGCTGGTCAGTCTGGGCTGTCTGGGTGGCTGCTGGACCTTGCTACTAAACTGCTGCTCAGAGCCAAGGGCACCTCTGGTGAGGCTGGCCAGCAGTTGTGCTTTGAAACAGCTGTGTCTGGCCACCTCTTGATGCAGAGCAGGAGCACAGACGGTCTGGTCTCTTGCTCCCGTGGCAGGAAGGCACCGGAGCGATGGTGTGGTGAGGTGTTTGACATGCAGTCATTACATGGCTTCCCGTAAGCGCACGTTGTTGAGCTGCTCTGGCTGCGGAGCTGACTGAGGCAAGCAGCCTGCAGCGCACTGCAATTACGCTGACGCGCCTCCTGCCTCTCCTCAGGAGAAACAGGAAAGACCTTTACATCATCCAGGAGGCTGTATTGGCTGAGAGATTTTGATACTCACAGGGTTATTCTGGCTTGTAAGTAGAAGCTAGACTGGCCTAGTATTTCCAGGGATTTCCCCTCTGTGGTATTACAGGCTTGCCAGCAATTCCCCATTTTGAAAATACACCCTGCAGGGCTCTATTAGTGTAATGCTGATGCTTACTATTTCTAAAGCACTTTGAAATTCACAAATAGGACTTTCTGACCCTCAGCCAAGCAAAACTCTTTCTAAAGCTTGGAGACATGCCTCTCCAAGAGTAGGAACCAATGATAGTGTGCAGCTCCAATCCCTGTTCTCTCTTCCCTTGTTGACCTGTTCCCTGCTCTGCTTCACACAGTTTCAAATTTTCCAGAGCAGTGCCCAAAGTTTGGTGCCTCTCTCCCTCTTTCTTCTGAGCATCCTTCAGGGCACCAGTTTGTTGAAGAGTTTCTTTCCAGTCTGGTGCTCTTTATCTCTGCGCCAATAAACATGGACCTACCAGCAGAGAGGAGGTTGTAGCTGATGACTCTGCACTGCCTCTGTCCCTTTGTGGGACAAAGTCACCTAGGAAAATGATAAGGAAGACAAAGCAGAAGAAAATCCCAGCAGTTGTGGTATTTTTATTGCTGAGATTAAGACAAAGTTCATGAAAGCTGATAAGATAGCTTCCAGGAAAGCAGCAGAGGCCAAATTCCATCTTGCTCTTCCTCCTGCAGTTCAGGGAGCTGTGCTTAAATGGGAGAGGAGGCAATGCTGGGGGAGAGCTCCTCCCAGAAAAAGGTGACTGGGCAAGGCTGTCCATGTCAGGGTTGCATTAATACAGGAAATATGAGCCTCGTGGCTTGAGCTTGTACATAAAATTGACCAGGGACAGTCACAAAAAAAGGTGCAGGGAGGGGCCAAGGCAAATACTGGGCTTACTCCCAAGAGCTGAAATTAATCAGTCCTTGCTCTACAAATACCATTATTTAAATTTGCCTTGCAGAGCGCATGTGAAAAGGGCTGAAATGCTCCTTGACAGAGCCTGAAATCTCTGTATCCCATTCCAGGTTTTCTGGGAATCAATGACAGGGTGCATGAGAAGTGCTTGGTGGGCAAGTGCCTTTTCCTCAGAAAGGAAGGCTGTGGCTCTCTCTGTGGGCTGGGATATGGACTGATAACAGCAGGTGAACGAGAGCATGTGCCAGCAAAGGTCTGGGAGCAGCGGATCTCTCCCCACACTGTCTGTCCTACTCCAGCCTCACCTGGGTCTTGTTCAGCCAGGGAGTGTTAGCACGTAGGATGTTTGCCAACCTGCCAAAAGGACCCCTGAAGGGCTGCCCCTGAATGCCCCCCAGTGTCACTGTCACACCACTGGTCTGTGCTGAATCCTGTAGCACCACAGCTACCCTGTCAGGTACCTGTGCAGTTTTGCTTTCTGGGCTGCAGCAAATTTGACTCTGCTAGTGCTGTTCAGCTCTCAGCCACCTTTCACATGGTTACACTGAGGTTATTTCAAGCCAGTGTTTTCACAGTGTTTTCCCTAAGCAAGAATGCACAAATCTTGAAAAATATAAACCGTATTGCCTTAGAAAAGCATAGCTACCATTGTGCCTGACTTTTGCTGGCACAGTTGCAGTGCTGGTTTCTAGGAAGCCTAACTCTGACATTTTTCGGACCACCACCTGTAACGTGAATGATGCCAGGAACGACCAATCTTCCTTGTCACCCTTGGTTTCTTCTATTCTATCTGTTCCATAAAAGGAGCCTGTGCTGGCAACAAAATTGCAGGGAGAATCCAGACAGCTCCTTAATTGCAAGAGACAGGTTGAAGAAGTCAAAGATTGTCTTGCTAACATCTACTTAAATGTAATTATTTCACATTATTTTTCTGTGCCATTTTCTCTAATTTAATTTGAATACCAAAACGCATACATAGAGGAACAAAAACAGAATCAGAATAGCATTGCTCCAAGTTCCTGCTCTTGTAATGTTCAGCTTCTTCTGCATACAGAGGCTCTTCCCCTTGCAGTCAGGGAGGATCAGAGTCTGTCTTCTGACCCCTCCTGCCTGTGGTCATGGCTGTTTCACTTTGAATTTGCAAAAGGTCTTTATGTCAGTAACTGATGCTTGAGTCTTAATTGAAAAGATTGATTTTGCTAATGATAGCCTGGCATCTGACATGTTCCTTATAAATAAATTGGAATTCAGTGTTTCACAGTTTTAAAAATCTTGGCATTTATTTAAAGAGTTAATAGGGATTGAAGGGTTTGACTTTACAGCCCTTTGCATCTATTTGAGGCTCACGCTCCTGCCATACATTAATCTTCTGTGCAGTAGTTCTGAGTGTGATGCATCCTGCCAGGCAACACAAGTCTTGGAGCAGAAAAACCCAACCCCTCTATGAGATTTTATAGGTAAAAGCTCAAGTGGAAAGCTGACACTTTCGTCTTTCTTGGTCTCCAGGTTGTATTTTGGTGAACTCTTGGTTTCTGTGGAATTGAAAAGATCAAAAATCGCTTCTGTCTTTATAGATAGTGGATTCTTCAGTTGGGCTGACAAACCACAATGAGAGCGGTAGCTGGAAGCAGAACTTATTACTTGGCAAAATAATAATGCAGTTGTGTTTTTAGCAGCAAAGAGGAGGAATCGTGGGAAGAGCTTCCCAGGATGATGCATAGCTAGAAACTTGAACAGGATGATCACCTAAATAATGTCACTCGGTGCAGACAGCAGTGTTCTCTGGTAGGTGACATCTCTCAGTCTGGCATTAGCCAAACAGCAGCTACCTGGCCTCCTGCAGAAATTTCTGTTCTCCAGCTTGTCACCCCTAGAGCATCTCATCTCACAGAGGAGACCACATATGTCTCTCTCCAAGCCCTCAGCATGTTCTGCTGGGCTTTGCCCTTAGGGTCCCGTGGTGGTATTCTTGTTCCCTAACACAACAGCTAACTTTCTCTCCTGAGTAATGTTTTATGGTCGTTGGAGGGATAACAGCTTGAAGGCAGGAGTCCTCTGAGCCAGTTTGAACATTGACTGTAAGTGGAGAAGGACTTAAGTGGCTGTGTTAACTTGGGATCTGGAGAGGGTGGGGTAGGTGACATCCTCATGGAGGCAGAGCACTGTGTAGGACCAGTACCTGCTTTTGTGATTGGCGTGTAATGACTGACTGAGTTCACAATTATCCAGACAGGGGTTTAGCAGGATGGTTTTCTTGCCTTTAGTACCTCCACCTTTGGAGATTTTCAGAATTCATGTGAACAAGGCTGTGAAAAACCTGGCTTGACTTAAAGGCTGACCCTATTTTGACTGGATGCTTGTGCTGTGGACCATCTGAGGTCCCTCCCAGCCTAAATTTGCCTTGATTTGGCATGATACTAGAAACAAAAACCTGGTAATGATATTAGGAGTGGAAGTTTCCATAAGTTAGAGCAAGGAAACTCACAGCTAAAACCCACCTAGAAAGTCTGCCTTGGTCCTTGTGTTCTGTTTTTTTCCCAATGTTCATGATGCATGTTGAACTCGGATGAGTGATTAAGAATTCCTAACTTTCTCTGCAGCACACATTTCTGCTTTATAGGTTGATCCACTGAATTAAGAAAAAATATCAAAGGATATCCTTGAGTATATTTGGGTCATCCTTGAGGTTTCAAAAAAACCTATTTCACTAAAGCTTATCTTGCTTTGATTTGGTGTCCAATTGTCTGTGGGCTGTTACTAGAACAGGGCTTCTTAAGCCTGATTGAGAAAATGCATTTAATGTGTAAAGAGGGAACTGAAGTGACAATTTCTCCACCTTCTCTTTCTTTCAATTTTGGGAAACTAGTCATTCTTTTATGTATGGTTTTGTATATTCCAGAAGAGTTTTACAATGTCTTACCTATACTTCCTTCCCTGACATGACTTGCAACATGAACTTCTCTGTGACTTGGTGACGGCTTATCTTATATATATAACAAAATAGCAGCATTTGTACTATTATTTCTGCCTGTCTTGCAGTCAAGCCCAGTGGTGTGAATTTGGAAGATTAATGGCGCAGACACCATACATGGCACTAGAAGTGTTTCACACACCTTTTGTTGTTGTAGGGTTCTGCTTCCACTGGTGCCACTGGCCACTGCCAGTACATGCAGATGACCACACAGTGGTTTTAGTCTATTAGTCTGGAAATCTGCAAGTGTCTTCAACTCCTGCAGAAAAGCAAGACTTCCCCAGGAAATCCAGATTTCTATTTTGAGCTGTTTCTAAACTAACCCTTTTTCAACTTTCATATCTACCTGTGTCATTACCTGCTGTCCTTCCAGTGCCTGGAGTTCCCTGGCATGACAGTGTCATGCAGGGCAGTGGCAGCACTCACCTGCAGTCCTTGAGCCTGCTCAGGGAGCCCTCTGTGGGACTCCTCCCACTTGCTGTCATCTCTGGCTTAGCTAGGAGCACACTGCTGACTCTCCACTACTCTGACTGGTCTTCAGAAGTTACCTGAAGCCTGAAGGCTCTCTCTCTGGTACTGGAAAGCCCTAGATACAACTGTAATTTCATGATTGCATATAAGATATCCACAGAAAACTGTATATTCAGATAGCTGCAGTGAGGCCCAGTGTGTCCTACCCAGTGCTTTATTTCTCACTCTTCTTCACACAGTCAGTCTTTTGTTTTTGCTGTCTAAGGCATGGAAATAGCATCCCAAGCTGCCTGGCCTGCATTGTGTCAGGAATTCAGCATTCTGCTTTAATTCATGGTCAGATTTTAAGGGCTCTGTTACCTTTTTTTTTTTTTTAATTTTATTTTTTCCTCCTTCCTACTGCACTGATTTTAAAAAACAACCAAAACTGTCCGGATACATCTATAGTGCAACTGGGTCTTCAATGCCTAATGCAAAACTAGCTTTCTGCAGCTCATTGACGACCTGGTAGTGCAGAAGGGAATGCAGAAAAGGACAATTATTTAGCTTGGAAAAGGTACGTCTGAAAAGGGATGTGACATACGGCTTTTCACATACGATAGTATGATGGGATGGAGAGTTCGGATAGGGAGTGATTGTTCCTCTGTTTATCATTGCCCAGGAACTACAGGATACAGATAAACAGTGGAACGCATTGACACAGGATGTTGGGGATGTGGTTCAAGAAAAGCCATTAGATGAATCTGCAGGCGGAAAATCCATTAGGGCTGGCTAAACAGACAGATAAGCCTTTGGCTCAAAAAGTCAGCAAGGCACAGATGCCCAGAGCTGACTCAAAGGCATAGAAAAGATCAGTTTGTCGGCATGAATATCAGCTATGCTGGGGAAATAGGCTGGCATGGAAAGCAGCAGTGGTAGAAGGAGAGAGAGCCTGTAGCAAGGAGGTCTGCTGGGATGTGGAGGCACTTCCAGGGGTGCTCCCTGGCTGGAAGAGTTGGAGAGAAGGCTGGTGCGGTGGGACAAAGCTGGAAGATGATCAAAACTCATACTGGCAGAGATACGTGAAGAGGCTGGCAGGAATGATGTATCCAGTCATTAAACTACTACTATGTGAGAGGAGAGGCTGATCTTCATTGCTGGGAGGTGTGAAGACAGAGAGGTATGAAGAATGAGACTGGTCACAGGGGAGAGCAGTGGTGCTGAATCAAATGATCAGAGATTGAGGAACATGTAAAAGCAGTATAAGGGTGCAGTATTTGGAGGAGAGGAGGTGTAAAGGAAATAGTCTATATGAAGACATATATTCAGGAGGCTGAAGGTCAAACAGAGAGGGATGTCTGTGCCCAGTGACTCACCTCTCTGCTAACTGTAACATCTATAGTTCAAGAAAAGTAGATCTGTAGAGTGAAAGAGGTGATACCAGGACCATATCCACAGGCATTTATATCCACAGGCATTTTGGATGTTTTAATTTGAATCAGCTGGCTCCATAGCAGATGGAGAACACTGGGTCCTGATCCTGGAATGATTTTAATTTCAGCTGGAGGGAATCCTGTCTGCAAAGATGGCTTTGCAATGCAAACTGGAGTGCAGTGAGTGGCAGCAATAAAGAGATTGGCTCCAAACGCATGCTCCAAGTCTGAACCAAACAATACTTTTGTACTTGCACTGATGGAATAATTTCAGAGTGATGGCAGTGGTTTCCAGAAACTGTATACTTGCCAAGCCCAGCAGGTGAATGAATTGGCACAGAATCTCATTTCCCTGGCAGGGAAAGCATGGTTAGTCTTCCCACTTAGTCAACATCAATCAAAGCCAGACTAAAAACCAAAAAGCAAAACTCAACCTGCTACTGCTGCTCTAAATGATGAATTTTAAAATTTGTGATATATAGGGTACCATACTCACAATGGGGTGACATAAAACTGGAGACTTGTCCCTAGCGGGCTGCCACAGGGCTCCATCCCTGGCCCTGTGCTCTTCAACATCTTTGTTAGCAACTTGGGGGCAGGACTGAAAGGGACACTAAACAAGTTTGCCAGTGACACTAAATTGGGAGGAGCTGTCGACTCCCTTGCTGACAGAGAGGTCCTGTGGAGAAACTCTGATAAAATAGAGGACTAGGCAACCACCAACAGTATGAAGTTTAACAAGGGGAAGTGCTGGATTGTGCACTTGGGACAGGGCAACCCTGGAGGTGTGTATAGACTGGGGAACAAGAGACTGGAGAGCAGCTCCATGGAATGGGACCTGGGGGTCCTGCTCAGTGGCAAGCTGAACGTGAGCCAGCAGTGCCCTGGCAGCCAGGAGGGCCACCAGTGTCCTGGGGTGCATCAGGCACAGCATCACAGCCGGGCAAGGGAGGGGATTGTCCTGCTCTGCTCTGCACTGGGGCAGCCTCACCTTGAGTGCTGGGGACAGTGCAGGGTGACACAATGGAAAAAAAACATTAAACTATTGGGAGAGTGTCCAAAGGAAGCCATTGAAGACGGTGAAGGGCCATGAGGGGAGCCCATATGAGGAGCAGCTGAGGTCACTTGGTCTGTTCAGCCTGAAGGAGACTGAGGGGAGACCTCACTGCAGTCTACAACTTCTTTGTGAGGCAAAGAGGAGGGGCAGACACTGACATCTAGACTCTTGTGACCAGTGACAGGACTTGAGGAAAAGGCCTGAAACTGATTTATTGGAGGTTTAGGTTGGATATTAGGAAAAGGTTCTTCACCCTGAGGGTGGTTGGGCACTGGAACATGCTTCCCAGGGAAGTGGTCACAGCACCAAGCCTGACAGAGTTCAGGAAGTGTTTGGACAATGCTCTTACATGGAGTGACTCGGGGATATACTGTGCAGGGACAGGAGTTGCATTTCAATGATCTGGATGGGTCCCTTCCAACTCAGCATATTCTAGGATTTGATGATGTGGTGGAAGAAAGCATTGGCTGTTGTGCATGTGACACCTCCCTTTGCCACTCTCTTGCTGGCTTGTCATGCTTCAGATAAGTGGCACCTGCTGTTAAAGAGCTCAAAAGTGTGTTAGGAGTTTTCTCGAGAACAGAGAGATGTCAATTCTGACTTAGTCAGCCACTCAAAGAGAAAAGCCTCAACTGGAATCATAATTCCACAGGCACTGCATGGGTGTGGGAGAGTTTCCCACACTTCTCTTTTGTATGGCCCCCTCACTATTTTTTGCATGCAGATGATGCTGTAAGGGAGGTGGAAGAACTCTGCAGCTATGGATTTCAGAGAATACTTCTGACGCTGCCTGCTGCCTTTCAAGGAACGAAGTCCTGCCGTCACTGTCCCCAGGACAGGAGACCTGCCCCTATTAGGAGGGGCCCATTTCTCTCTTATTCTGGCTCATGACTGGGAAGCTCTCAGCTGATTCTTCTCTGGTCTATGGTAGTACCTGTGTCCTTTGCTGCCAAACCCATATGCTAACAGAAGGATACAAATTCTGGGAGGGCAGTCACAGAGCCAGACTCTCTTTGGCACTGAGAGTAAAAAGGAGACCGAGAATGCAAGCTGCAGCTGGAGGGAAGTAGGTCAAACATTAGAGAAAACTGCATCCCCAGGAGGGCAGTGGGACCAGGCAGGTGGAGGCCATCATCCTTAGGGATTTTGAAGGCTCCACATCTCTCCTGATTTAGAGCTATGGGTAGGTTGACTGTGAGGCTTAATTGGAGACCACAGAGATGGGGTCTCCTACACTGTGCCCTTGCATATGTGGTTGTGCTTTCCTTCCCAGACAAGTAGGAGCCTGGTTAGTGCCCCCCCAGCTCTTCAGCAGTTTTCATTTCCCCAGGCAGTTTCAGAGATTAGATACAGACTTGGTGTCACTGGCCAGGATCTCATCACTTTCAAGCCTGTGTACAGAGCTCCAGCCATGGGGGAGTGCAGTGACATGACATCACATCAGATGTAAGGGCTGTATATTGAGACATTCAAGTGAAATGTGTAACCTCCAAACCTTGACAGAAGTCATGAAAAATATTGCATTTGATGTATTTCCATTGCCTTACCATCCTGCTGAGCACTTCAGGTTTTCTCATGTATCTGTGTTCTGGTAGCAGCCACAACTGCTCAGGTAGGCAGGAGAGGTTTGAGAAGAAATCTGGCTAGCCCAGTGGATCCCATTTGGACTTCTGTGGGCAAGTAATCAAGATCTTGGGATTCCTTGACGGTGAACAATCTTGAACCCTTGAACCAGTGATGCTGCGGGAAAGCCTTTGCTGCAAGGAGAGCCTTTGGAACAGTAGCCTTTAGAAGAGACACCCAGTCTGCCAGATGTCTGCAGGCACAGTTAGACCTCACAATAAAGACAGGTGGGACCAAGTGTCCTTGTCTTCCCAAAGAGCATGGCAGGTTACTGAGACCCAGCTGCATCATTTTGATGGGGAGCTAAACTTCGGTTCCTGAAACCCAGAAGTCAGCTTGGTCTTGAATAGCAAGAAACTCCTTTCTGTGAAACAGGAGAGTGAAAGCATGGCGTTCTAGTTTCAGGAGAAACTGCTGAGCTTGCGGAGTGTTTGATGGTGAGTTTTTCAAGGTTGCTTTTCTGACAAGAAACGTGGCAATGTCCCTGAAAGTTTGTAACCTCCTTTTTAGCCTGAGCTTTTGCAGGTGGCGGTGGGGGGGTGGGGCAGAAGAGGCTTCCAGTTTTTATTATTCTTTGAACCAGGATTGTTTTATTTGCTTTTCTTTTGTAATGGAGCAGGATCTTGCCAGCATATAAAAGGTCTCTAAGGTGGAATTTGCCCTCTTGTTGAATTCAGAAGCACATTAGTACTCACAAGGAAGTTGATAAGCAATAATATTTTCTTTGCTGCCCAGGTAACCAGCAAAGTGAAAGAGGGTATTGTCTCTGGAGAATGCAGGCAAGTTAGCTTTATCTTTCAGTATGCAGGCTATCTTGGAAAGCTGGAGGTGAATCAGAGGAAGGTGGGGCTTAGCCTCCAAAGAGGCAGGCATTGCCCCATCCTCTGCTTCAGTAATGGTGCCCTTCTGCCTCCTGCCTTCTGCCCTTCCTGAGAGCTCTGATAAACTTAAAGAAACAGAGTGGAGGTTTGAGGTTGTTTTGGGTTTTGCTAGTTTTCACACTCCCCTGATCCACTACGGTATCTTGTAAGGGCCATGTTTACTGAAGGCATTTATGTCCTCAACTCACCATGTTTCTTTCTGTCAGGGCTTGCAGAGTACGGCACCACATGAGGCAGAAAAAGGAGCGGTGAAGGGACAGGTTGAACTGCTAAAAAAAGGTGTTACCACTGAGTGTGGGATCATCCCTGGAGTATTCCCCTGTGCCTTCTGGGATGCACAAACTGACTTTGCACTGACTGAGCACAAGTGTCTTCACGCGCACTGAAGGGTGGTCCGTGCGCTTCAGCTTGATTTCTAGCTGATGTTGGCTTAAAAATATTAATGAAGAAACTTCTCCTCTGACCGGGGGTGATCCGTGATGTTTTACTCCCTCTGCCTGAGCGAGTGGGGTGAAACTTCAAGAAGCAGAGCTCCAGGTGCTGTTGGCAGTGGAGTAAGAGTGATGGTGCCTCAGGCTTCCTTGCTCCAGGGTGAACCACTTCAGTTGCTTATGGGAAAAATGATGCTTGTCAGGCCACTGCAGGGAGGTCCAATGTCTGGCAACAGACCCTTCATGGGCACTTGCCAGCTCCTGGGCTTTCTAAGGAAGCTGAAGGCTCTAGACTGCTTTGTGCCTATAACAAAGGTAAAACCAGCCCTCCATGAAATTTAATAAAGATAAAAGTCAACTTCTGCCCTGATGTGCAGCCTCTTTCTGCAGTGAAAGGAGCAGCTCTAGTGAAGGCGGTGAGGGTTCTGGTGGGCAGCAAGTTTGACCAGAGTCATCTGGGTAACTCTGCAGTGCAACTGCAGCCTGAGCTTCTCCACAAGACTCCAGAATAGGCACATTTCCCAGGGAGGCCAGTGGGATCTCCATCCTTGTCAGTCTTTCAAACTCAGCTGGACAGTCTAAGTAACCCGATCTGCCTTTGTAGTGAACTTTGCTGTGGGCTGAGGACAGGACTAACTCAGGACCTCCAGAAGTGCCTTCTGGCCTGAGGTTTTCATGTGATTCTCTGTGCTTTACTGTTGTAATTTCTCTTTGCTTCTCTCACTTGTCCCAGGGAGGCTCAAGTACACATTTGGTGTCAAGATTGGAAGTGACCACAGCAATAAAATAAAGAACAGGTGGCAATTCAGCCAGTGCACTTCACGATGTGCACTTCAAAATGTTCTGGGGGGGGTTCTACCCAAAATATAGTCTTGGATTCCTCTCCAGATCAGGTGACTGGAGAGCTTGAGCCTCTTCAGAGCTGCCTGAGGCTGTGGTCTCTGCCAATTTTTGTCTTTGCTCTCTTTGCTGCTCCTCACCATTGTTGCTGACTGTGCTAGGATGAGTTAAAAATAACCTGGCTGAGCTATTTTTATGAGGCACATGTGCTCCCTTGTCCATGTCCCTGCTTTGCCAGCATGGCAGAAGAGCACAGAAGGGAAGTACCGGGCAGTGGGGATGTGGCAATAACATGGACAGGTGTCACCATGGGGGCCATGGATGCCTTTTGGCATTTCTGCCTGCCTTGGGGAGTGCACTGTGGTTTAAACCTCTGACTGAACATGAGTGCGGCTGGCAAACTCATCAAGGAAGTCCACGGGAATTTTGTTGTCTCAACCTTGTCTTGTGAAGAGTGGTCTTGTTTCACTCACTCCTGGCAGCCCTTGCCTGCCCCTGGACATATGTGCTTAAAATTATTTTGAGGTTCACAACACTTGATGTATCTTCTAAAGTAAAAAAAAAACTTTTGCACAATGTGCATTTTGCCAGGCTTTGGACCTTGGCATGACTTTGGCCCTAGTTGGGCAGCTTTGGGTTCCATCATTGGAAAGATGCTCTGAGACAAACAATGTGGTACCAGCTGGTGATGATGTTTGTGGGATTCATGGCTGCAGTGAGTTTCTGGAGTCTTTCTATTCAGTACAGCCTGAGTCTCTATGTGATATTTGCCTTCCTTGGCCGTGATGCCTCAGGTTTTAACTTTTATATTTTTCAGATTCTGTCCTGCTTTAGTGTGTAAGTCCAGGCTTCATATTAAGAAATAGTAAGCTCTCTTCACAAAATAAGCAGACAAAACAATTCCTTCTCTAGCTGGGGACCCAAGGACAGCCGATCCAAATCTCAGGCCTAAGAGCATAAGCAACAGTGAACCGAAGAGACAAAACAAGAAAGATAGGACTTCATAGGCTAAAGCTGTAATTAGACAATTAGGTCCAATATACTAATAGACCAAAACTTATGAAAGTGTGAGACCCGGTAACCAGTTGTCGATTTTTTAGACATTTTAGGTTCATCTAAGGTACAGCCCTGGCTGAGCTCTTGTGCTGCCCAAAGTAGATCTGTTAAAGCCTCCTAATAAATGCCTACTTTATTCTTTAGCTCCTTCTAGTCTCAGTTCTAGGTCAACCTTCACAAGGCATCAGCCTAAGCCACTAATTGGGGAATGCAAAAGTACTGAAATGCCCTTCTGCTTGTGGTCTGAGCAGAAGATGCCTGTGTCAGTGGAGGAACCACTGTCTCACATCTCCTAGGCTGTGTCCATGTGGGACCCTCTGCGTAAGCTTTGACCTAGTGCCAGCACGGGGAAAGGGCTGACAAGTCTCCTTGCATGAGACCTCACGTCCTGCCCTGGCCAGTGTGCACCAAAAATAAGGGGCTGCTGTGCACTCTCAGAGAAATTCCTCTTTTGTGGATGAGGAAATCAACTCATTATTTTAGTTTTGAGTGACTCCTTCACCTTCCTACTTCATGTCCTCGCTACTTGTGCAATGTTTATTCTAGAGCTGTTTGTTTTCCACAACCAGCTTACCAGGGCACCATATTTAAGTATCTGTGCCATGCTGGAGAGCTGCAAATATTTTGGAGTGTTATTTAGAGTTGGGTTTTCTGATGAAAGACAACATTTCTAGAATATGTTGTTCCTCGAGATCTTGCTTGCTGCTGTGATTTTGTCCCCCGCCACTTCTGTGGATCCTGATCCATCTGCACTGCTGGCATGCCCTTCCTCAGGCAGCCAGTAGCCTGCATGATATGCTGCTGCCTGTGGTGACAGAAGCAGTTCCCACAACTCCTGGTGGGCTGCCCAGGAGAGGAGACCTTTGTGCTTCTGCAGAGGAGCAATGCTCAAACCAGCACTGGTGATGGACATGGGCAAAGCGCCTCTTTCCATCACCTGTTATGCTTCTGAAAATACAAATGGGAGCATCTGACTGATGCTCGGTTTGGTGAAGGCTCTTTGCCCATACTTCATAATGAGGCTGCTTTATAGTGCAGGAGAAGGATGTGGTGTGTATGCTGTGTGTCCCGTGAGGCCACCACGTCCCTCCTGGGAAGGGCTGGCTGCAGGCTGTGAGCTGCTTTTGGGAAGAGGCACGTGTCTATTTCTGAAAGCCGATGAAACCTTAGTCTGAGCTCCCTTAATCTGAGCCCCGGAACGGTGGGTGTGGACCCTTATGGAACAAAAGACAAAAGAAAGGCAATTGATAAAATCGAGGCCCATCGCAGGATGGCTGATTTAAAAGTCTGGTTCCCAGCTGGCCGATTTAAAAGCTTCCAGCTTTGGTCGCAGATAGGGTTGTTTTTCCAAGGATATGCCTCTGAGCAGCTGTAAAAAGGTCCTGCTGCCTGATAGAAAGGCTTGCTGAAAGGTTTTTATTTGCTACTGTGGATTGATTGGAGTACAGATGCTCTGGAAGACGTGCTGCATTATTCATGTGGTAGATACCGTTGCTAAATGTATCTAAGCTAATGTACAGCCTGGAGGCTGTGAGGAGTGGTACGGTCCTTTGTGTGGTTTTGTTGATTCACTAGAGAGCCTGGACTGCTCTTAAGCTTTTTTTTCTGAATACTGAGATTGATAAAGCAAATCGAGGAATGTGAGATCACTTAGTTAATGGCTCTCCACCTCCTTTCTTGTTTACAAAAACTATTCGCAGCTTTCTTTCTCTCTCTCTTTTTTTTTTTTTTCTTTTGAATGCATTATTCATACAAAACTGCTTGCTAGGCTGGCCCTGTTTGCAAGACTTCATCAGTAACTCAGTTTTCTTGAGGCACCAGCTTAAACTGCTTCCCTATCCCAGCTCAAGTGTCTGCAGTAAGTGTCCCACTTCGGATTCTCTGTTAATGCATATTCAGTAGCCTTACCCATGAGATTCCCACTGCTGTACACCGATGCTGGGGCACCCAGCAGCAGCAGGGCTACGGGACACAGGTCCTGTGTTTCTGCACGCTGGCTGCAGTGGAAGACCTCACACAAGGTTCAGCGTGCAGTGCTGTTATACACGGGATACATGTGTGGTGCATGTGGGGGCAAAACTGCAGTGTGTGTGCTTGTGACTGGACTGCCTGAGATCCTGTTCTGGAGACTGAATACACAGAAGCCAGCCTGGGAACATGTCTTTTTCTGTAGCTCTCTTTGCTGACTGTTAGCGGCTGGCTGTCAAGTGACATGGTCAAGGCCATGGTCTGGTGGTTAGGTTCTCCATCTGGGGATTCTGAACTGATAAACCTCACCTTCAGGGCAACATTTGCTTCTCAAGGATTTTACTTCTCAGACCACAGTTGTGGAAGAGACATGGCCTCAATGCAGGCTCCGCCTGCCCTGCATTAGGTGCAACCAAGTTATGAACCAAGAGGTGAAAGCCACCATATCAGTGTTGTTTGTTTTTCTTGTAACAATAAACCTGTAGCCTCTGAGCTTGTAGTGTTGTTTGAGATGACACGTGCAGATGGTATTTAAACCTCAGGGTTGCTTTATAATCATATGATCTGGTTGACTTTGGTTCCAAAGGAATTTATTACTGGTAATTTCCCCTTGATGGTGTTACAGCACAGAAGTGGAATTTGGATGGCAAGGTCCATCTAGGGGTGTGTCACCTGCTATATTGCAGATATGCCTAGGAGAGTGTCCATGGCTTTGAGGGGAACCCAGCTTAAGCTGGGAGGCTCACAAACCATTTGGTGTGATAGCTTTGTGGAAAACAAGTCCAGAAATGAAATGGTCTGTTCTTATTTGACGTCTGAGCCAGAAGGCTTGTGTCTGGTGATGAAATTCTGAAGGGTCTGATTTTGTCTTGAAGCAGCAACTCAACACATACTGTGATAGATAAACCAGGAAACTGTTTCTCATGTGTGTGTCTTACAAATTGCAGATAACACTGACATTCCTCTGTTTGCTTTCAGGGTTGCCTTTTTACGGGTGTACTTGTATTCTGTCTTTGAAGATGGAAGCATGTGTGGGTGGATTTTTGAAAAAAAAAAAGCAAACTCAAAAATTTAAACCTGAGAGCATTAAATTAAACAAAAAATGTTGCCTGGATGAGGGTGGGAGCCAGCAAATTAGTCTGTAACATGGGCGTGGCAAATGGACGCACCAGGGCAAGTGGATTGCCAGCGTAGCCCAGCATATGGCATGGCTTCTGTGTGCTTATGGCTGTGCTCTGACTGAGCTGCTGGGTGCAGGGAAGTGACTGTCAAAGGACAACAGTCACACATGCTGAATTTATGAGGTGTACAACAGATTACTTGCAAATGTAATGCATAAATGTTCTGAAGAGTGTTCTCAGGGAGTAATTCCCTACCCCTTTCCTGGGCAGGAAAAGACAGTTTCTGTTTTGAAATTAAAGAGCTTTAGGAATAAGAAACAAAAATGGCAATGGTAGTGTTATCTGTTGAGCTGTAAAGTGTGAGCTGTAGTTGCTCTCTGGATTTCTAGAGCTGTTACGTTTCGTGTTCTGCAAAGCACAGACACCTTTGCTTATCCTGTTACTACCACTGGGCTTTCCAGGCTTGTTTATGTGGGAATACATTTTCAGCAGAAGCTAAGCCTGTAATTATATTAATACAATTACACCAGTATTGCTGGTCCTCCTTGGCATGCGGAAACTAATCCAAAAGAGGTACTTCTTACAGGGGGAAAAGAGAAGACGCTTTCTTCCCCATCTGGCCTTTAGAGAGTCATGTCTGTACAGGGACATTTGTTGGTGTGCAGAGTAAAACCCAGTGTAGGCAGAAGTGTGAGATTGCCTGTCCTACAGAGAGCTGCCAGGTTGCACGGTGCTGCAGGCCTGACGTTCCATAGTAGAAGCAGCAAGACTTTGTGCAGCCCGAGAAGGCAGGCTGTGGCAGGAGGTGTTCTCTGGGTCACTGATTCTGTATCTGGGCTCCTGGGTGTTGCTCCAGATGTCCAGTCACAGTTGAGACAGGAGGTCTTCTCCTGCTGCAGATAAGGCCTTCTGTGAGTGATCTGCTGATGATACAGATGCTTGCTGTGCTGGACATGAAGCTTAGTCTTGTATGTTGGAAAAACCTGCTCCCAGAGCCCCAGGAGAACACAAGCTTGGAGATCCTGAGGAACTTGAGCCCCTGGTAGGTGGTGAACAACAAGTACTTTAATGTGCTGCATGCAGCCCAGTCTGGAGATCCCAGTGGGTTCTTGGGACACTGGTTGCTTGGCCAGGGAGTTGCTGCCTAAGGGATGCCCTGTGATCAGCTCAGCAGTGCAGTCCAGTCTGGTAGGGGTCACAGCTTCCAAACACACTGCATTCTTCTAGGGACAAATGCAGAGCCCTCCCCAAGCCTAGCTAAATTCCCCTGTAACAGCAGTAAGGGATGAGTGGTACTTTGGACTACAGTGGGGCAGGTGATGTTGGACAGTGCTCATGGAAGATGTGTGGGGACCCAGTCAGTGTGAGCTGCAGCATACATGGAGAGCTGTCTGAAATTAACTCAGAGCAATTAACAGGTTGTCTTTGAGGGCTCTCCAGGGGATGGAGGGGATTCCTTTAACTCTAGACACAGGGCAACTTGAGCCTCTTTGTAAGGAGGACATCAGAACAATAAGAAAAACTGGAACACATGAGACAAATAATGAGATGAAAAAGGCAGCATGAGCATGACGAAACCAGTTGTGTCAGCACTCTGATTTCATCTTCCAGAGGGTGGTAAGCCCAGTGGATGTGGGATCATTTATCTTGACTTTAGAAAAACATTATCCCACACAATTAAGATAAAGGAATATGTACTATATACATATAGTGGTCTGTGTCAGTATATGTAAATATATACCATTTATTTATTTACATATTTATTATTTATTTACCATTTATTATTTACATATACCTGACCAGTCTGTGGTCAGGTATATGTAAATCTGGTGAGAGAATTATAGAGGAAAGCTTACATAACAGTTTGGTATCAGAATGTGAGGATTTATTGTGAAGAATTTTGCAGGGTTCTTCCTGACAGCTGATGCTTTTTGTATTTTTATTAGCAATTAGGACAAAGGAATAACAATAAACAGGAAACCAGGAAGAGCAGGAAGCTTGCAGAGTGACAGGGCTCTGGTTCGAAACTGGCTTGATGATCTAGAGTAATGGCATGGGAAAATTAGGATGTGGTTCAGCAGAGACAGATTTCGGGTCTTCAGATAATGCAGTACAATCAGACCCAGTGCAGTTCTGCAGAAAAGCATCCAAAGGCTGCATTTTCCATGCAATTCCAACATGACCCATTGACATGCTGTAGGAAGAAAATGATAAATATGAACTGGAGAATAACTAGTAAATTTAAAAGGAAGCCTTGGATGGTTCTGTCCATCCATGTTAGTGGAATAGATGTATTCTGCCAGTTTTAGGTGCAGCTGCTCTGGTAAAATGCAGATGAGCCAAAGAGAGTGGAAGCAAGGAGGACAAATTTGTCAGCTGTCAGAAAACATGCCTGACAGAAGGAGAATGAGGTGAAAACCAGGGGAAACTGGGAAGCTGTGTGTCAGCTGTGGAGGATAGCTTGCTGCAGTAAGAAGGGTTAGAGTCTTTTGCCTGGGATCTGGCTAAATAGAATTAGAAGCAAGGAACGCTGATTGCACAAAAGGAGATTTAATTTTGACAGTGGAGAAAAGCTGCAGAATTGTAAACGCAGCTGTCTGCTGGGTTAAGTTTAGCAGGATGGTGATGGTCTCTCTCTCACTTGAGAATTTTGGAAAAAATATCCTTAGGGGAGGATGTAGAAAAATGAATGAGAAGGATAGGAAAAAAGATAGCCTCACAAGATCTGTGATGATCTGCTTTTGTTCCACAAATTTATGCTTCCTGGAGGACATGTAGGTGTGTAAACAGAGTGGTGAAAGTCTATTTTGAACTTAAGCCTGCAGCACTCAAATGTAGGTGTTTCCCATTTTTCACAAACCACTTACCCATTTGAGGACCTCCTTGCTAACCTTATGCTGTGGTGAGGAGCTATCATAGTACTGGGATCTGAATATATCATGTCATGTTGATTTTGGGTTTTGTTAATGCAGTTTGGCTTGTGAACCCTGGCAAGGGTTTACAAAAGCTGGGCTGACTCTCTGTCTTTCCCACTTTTATCTGTGTATCTATTAAGTTCCACTTTTTACTACTTTGATGTCATTCTCCTTTTCCCAGCCTCCCCAGAAAACCTTCTCACCTGCCTGTTCCTCATCTAGCTGGTCGTGATTGAGAGAGTTTACACTGTTGTCCAGCTATTTTTGTTGCTTTACGTAATCTGTTTGAGTTGCTGCTTGTTTTCCTTCCCCTTAGCTTGGCCCGTATGACAAGTCCCTTGCAGGCAGTGTTGTGTAACAGGGATATCTCCCATCTTCACACTGAATGCACACAGAAAGTTCTGGTCTGCTTTCACAGTACCTGTTCAGGATCCTCACCCAAGAGATCAGTGCAGATTTCACAGGGTCACACCATGGCTGAGGGTGGAGGTGTCTCTGGAGTTCACCTAGTCCAGCTGCCATCTCAGAGCAGGTTCAGGGTGTTGTCTAGTTGGGTCTTGAGTGTCTCTTAAGCCTCTACAGCCTCTCTCAGCAACCCATGTCTGAGACAGGCAGAGTGTGTGACCACCCTCAGAGTCTAAAAGTTCCTTTTTACATTTAACTCTCTGGTCAAGCTTAGACTGAACAGCCTGTGGTTCCCCAGATCCTCTGTCTTGCCCCTACTTTTGAAGGTAAGGGTGACACATTGTTCCAGTCCTCAGGGACGGTACCCCATTGCCATGAGCTTTCAAAGAAAACCAGGAATGACCTTGCAACAACAAGGGCCAGCTTCCTCAGCTCCTGGGGGCCCATTCCATCAGGCCCTTGTCTGTATACAGTCTGTTTAAACATTCCCTGACCTGATTTTCCTCCAACAAGAGTCAGTCTTCCTTGCTTTGGATTTTCTGGATCTCTCAGGGCTCCAGGGTGCCTGAAGGCTGATCTTAGCAGTAAAGACTGAGGTGAAGAAGGCATTCAATGCCTTGGTCTTTTCAGTGTCCCTGATACTTTTCCTAGTGCTCCTTTGCAACAAACTTCTTCATTTGTGCTTGGAACTACTTCCAGAGACACAACAGAGTTACAGTTAGTATTTTTACTTTCTGCCTTCTCAGGGCAAAATAAAGGTTTCACATTTCCTTTAAGAAAGGAGCTGAAAAGCTGGAGATCTGTTGTGACACTTGCATCTTCCTAGTGCACCAGTGAGCAGCCTTCCCAGTACCAGAAGACTGGAAGGTGGTCCATGGAGTACCATTGCCAAGTGTTGGAACAGATAATTTGTTTAATGCTTGTCTCCAAGAGAACAGTTGTTAGCAATATTTTCTCCATTGGGACAGCAATGTATTTCACACAGCCTTACCCAAAAGCTTTCACAACCCAAGAAAAGGAATGCTTAAAATGAGAAGGGACAGCATGATCCTTTCAACACAAAGTTTTGGATGTCTGTATTGGGGGCTTGGCCTTGATCTGCTGGTGTACATTCTCATGGGAAGATCTTGTTATATAAAAGTTGCCACTGAGCAGGAGAGGACAGAAGAGAGGGGCATTTGGCTTTATGATAAAGACCTTCCTCACGGGGAAGCAAGAACTGCTAGTGGGTTGACATGAGGGTTGTCTCAGACCAATGAAGCAAAAGGATGTCTGTTGAAACCTCCACCCACTATTCTACCAGCCTGGCACTGCAGTAATTCACTTGGTGTTTTGAGGGGTCTCCTCTAGTTTCTTTGTAGGCTGAACGAGGGACTGTCTCCCCACCTGCCTGGTGGTGCATAGGACTTGGTATTTTGGAGTACACCCGTGTAATTAGTAACTCTGTGGTTAAGAGAGTCGCAAGCCCAACCGCACTGGCTTCCCTCTGGCTGCTGGTGAGTCCTCTCTGGAAGCAAGAGGCAGGTGCTCCTGAAAGTACTCCCTGCTCTGCTGGTTCTCCAGGTCATGCATGGAGAGTGTGGGCAGAAATCTGTGAGGGTAGGTCAACCTAAGGAAAGTGGTGCAGGGCACCAGGAGAGTGAGGGAGTCTGCCTGCTGGGAGTTTGCAAGGTGCAGCTGGAGAAAGCTGCAGCCGTACTGGTATGTCGCTGAGGATGGCCTTTCTCTTAGCCAGAAAGTTAACTTGCATGTGTGATAAAGCTGTCCCTTACTGCTGCTTCAGATGAAGGGGAAAAGAGGAGAATGACATCAGGATGAGGTCTGGTGAAATCGCCTGAGACTAATATTGGTGTGGGGATGAACAAATGAACAGTCTGCTGTTCTCCAGTGGACTGTCTGCTCATGCCTGAACCTGGTCCATATTTGCACGAGTCTGTCCTGTCTTCCAAAGCCTTTTTGAGACGAATGCATGCTACTTGGAGAAAACTACACCTTACTACAATACTTGATTTAGCAAGAGCAATGTGTTTCCCACTCTGCTGTTTCTAATGAAGCCCTTTTCATTTCCATGAGAGCTGGTAGCAAATGAGGACACATGGGATGGGAAACTGCACTGATTGCTTGTACTCAAAAGTGGCACCTGCAGACCAGCACAAACAGACAGACACCTTCCTCATTGCTTGCTTGCTTTGTGATCACTGTGCTCCTATCAGGGTTGCAGACAGCAGCCCTTTCTGTGCATAAGGCAAGAAGAAAGGGTGAGGAATGCATTCGGAGCTGTGTGAGGTTGAAGATTTTAAAGCTGTCTGGAAGTGAGACACTCTTTTTTCAGTGCCTGTCTCTTTGAATTCTCTTGCTTAACCACAGGGGCAGGGTTGCAGTACCAGGTCCTGGGGAGAGAGATCTTTGCCCTGTGAAAGAAACATTTATAGCATTATTCAGAGTAAATACAATTATGTGATGTATTTGTGTTTGCCAAAACTGTCCCAGTCCAGCTGTGTGGACCTGGGACTTAGTTGTCTGAATTGATTAGTTAGCTGCTAAAAGCAGCTGTGTCCCAGTCAAGGTGCTTGTATGCAAGCCTTGCTAGTGTGTCCCATGCAGGTGGCAGATATCTTCTGCAGGATGTGTCAGACACATTAACCTTGCTGGAGTGGGCTATGTACTGCACTGCACTGCTTGCCTGGTCAGAGCTGTGCCCTGTGCCCTGCTGCTGGCTAGAAAGAGCAGAAAGTTTTAGAGCAGCCTGCTTAGCAGATGTTCCTGTGCCGAGATTAATCAGGAAGCAAGATGCAGCAAGGATCACACCTCTCTGATCAGGAGAGGGGACAATAGTCTGCTTAAAGCAGACAGACACTGAAACCAGGACCCTGTGCCTGTGTGAAGAATGCAGAAGCCTGGTTTGGGAGCAAGTAGCACATGTCTTCCTGCTTCAACATAAATCTGTTGTGGGGACAGCAGAGTGAATGGAAGAGAAGGGAAGTACTTTTTATGGAGCTCTCTTGTACAGTTTGCTCCATATGGAGCCATGTCATGAAATTTGCAGTGCATGTAACTGGCTCTCAGGCAGAAAACCATCAGTATTTCATGATATATTAATTGCCTTATTTAAAATGATGTTTTTAACTGTTTCCGTTCTACAAGTCCTGGGGTACTGGGAATGGGAATGTATCCCCTATTTCCAATACATAGCTTGGTGTTCAGTGTGAGGCAGTACGGAAGCTGACTTCATGTACATCTTTTTTTTGTCATCTGGATGTAAGCATTGTCTAACAGTGATTGGCAAAGGCAAGATAGCTGAAAGGGCTTTCTGAGTCTCCCAGAGTGACTCTTCTTACCTTTTTGGCACCAAGTTACCTTATTCATTTTTGCACGGGGAGGAATGAATTTTGAGAGAATAAGCAGTGTGGAAGAAAAGTGGAGGGGAGGAGAGAGATTTTAGCAGAACAGGAGAAGGATAAGATGGATGAAACTGATGGATGATTTCAAGAAAGAAGGAGAGAAGGGACCAGTGGATCTCGGCAGATTCCAGGAACTACAGTGATTCTTACTTCTGTTTGATTTTATTACTTGGAGCTGAGTGCAGGTAAAGGTTTTATTTCATGGACTGGTGGTACAAGACTGAGAAGAGGATGTGTGTCTTCTCAGGAGTTTTCTAGCTGTATATCCTTGTGCCATTTTCCATCTGCTTTTTTTTGCATGAGGTTGGAAGCTTGCAGCTTCTCCTTGGATGCTTGCAAACAGTTCTCTCAAAAGACTTGCAAGCCTGTCCCTATGGGTTTTTCAGCCATAGAAACATCACTTAAAAATGATTAGGCTGAAAGAGAAGAGGCATTACCAATGCAATGCAAGTTTAGCATTCCAGAGATAATGAAGGTAAAAAGGGAAATGAAGTTTTAATGGCATTTGAGATTGAAGTGCTCATTGTAACTTTCTACATCCCCCTTCTAGCATTTGCATTCCTTCTTTTCTCCCCTTTTTATCTCTTTTAACCCTGCATACAAGAGAAGGAATGAGGACAGAGTGTATTTTTTTCTGTTCGTCTCTCTCTTTTTCAAATTACCTCTAACTTTCAAGGGATTGAGACTCTGCAAAGTCTTTCAGAACTTTAAATTCTCTTGATTCCTTGGCAGCAGGGACACAGGAGAAAGAGCATGCAACTAGTCAGACTAGATTAATTGAACATCTGAAGTGGTTTTCAGAGTGGCATGTAAGAGGTATTGGCAGAGTTTGGAAACTTGCCTATGAACAGTAGAAAACAGTACTTAAACGTTTTTTGGTAGACTGTCATGTTATGTGCTTTCCCAGGGAGTGCACTGGGACTAGATCTCCAGAGGTTGGGCTGGATTTCAGCCTGCGTCTCCCGATGCCAGGGCAGCTTTCATGCAGGAATACTGCACAGGCCAGGTGGAGAACAGGTCTTGAGGAGAAGGGAGACTTCTTGCATGAAGCTGGGGGAGCGTGAAGCAAACATAACCATTATTAATTCGTTGGCACGTGTTTCTACTCTGCTCAGAGGTGTGCAGCACAAGAGAACAGAGGACAATTGTTCAGCGTGGGGCATGTACCATCCACATGATGGATCTGTGCAATGGAGCCATTGTGCACTAGGAACTGGAAGGCTTTGAGCCCAGGTGTTCTGAGGAGTGTGAGCGTATCATTGTGGGTTTGGATGGGGAAAGGGTACAAGTTTGTCTCTTCAGGAGATGCTGTGCCAGATTCTGGTCTCTTGAAGAGCTCTGTCTGTTCTTTGATCGCTGCAATAGTGTTTCACAGATTTCACAGAATATTCTGAGTTGCAAGGCACCCACAAGGGTCATCAAATCCAGCTCTTCAGTGAATGGCCCATATTATCCAGAGATCAAGAGCAGAGACAGGCAGTCTGTCCCTCTGTTGCTTACCTGCAGAGCTGGAGAGCTTTTTGTTAGAATTTACAAAGTGTTATTTGGACTAAAAATTCTGCATTGGCTGAATTGAGTGCTGCTTCTGCAATCCACACAGCCTTTATGTGCCCTGCTTCCATGCCAAGACTGTAATACAGTCTTGTGAGAGATTCACAAGACTCATCTAGTGTGATGTTCTACAGGCAGTGATCTTGTGCTTGCACTGGCTTAGTTTGTATGAAGCTTGTAAAAAAGGCTTTGAATATCTTACAGGTGATGGAGTAGAATGCCTGTTTGTGTCACTGGTGCCAGGTGTGAGCCTCCTCCCTTCACTGCCTTGAATCAGTGAAACAGTGACAAGTGTTGGCATGGGGAACAGGAGGGGTCAAGGACTTGTGCCTGGATGGATGCCTGTTGGGTGGATGCATGCGGGGTGCTGCCAGGACCCTGCTGTGCAAGAGGTGTGGAGAGGGTTCAGTTTCATTTCTGGAGCCAGGTCCCTCAGGAGATGGATGTTGGGATGGGTCATGGGCAGCTCTGGGCACCAAGAGCAGCCCTCTGTGAACAGGGAGGTGATTTCCAGCCTGGTTAGCTTGAAAAACTTTCTGGTGCCAGAGACCTCAGACACCTTCCTGAAGGAGCTCCACGTGGCCTTGCCAAGAGCAGAAATTTCTTGTGCCCACTGGACTTGTTCAGCTTCTATGAGTTCTCCAGGTGGTGTTTTGTACCACTGATTTTATGTATCCATTTCCTTTCTTTATGGTGATGTCATGTGATCTCTGCTTTTCAAAGTACCACCGGTTTTGCTCACCATGATCATCAGGTCTGTATCTGGATGGGGTGGTCCTGTCCCTCTACAAGTTGTTTTTGCAGTCTCACAGAGTTGCTGAGATTAACCTCAAGGAAATAGGGCCTACTTGTTTCTACAATGCAGTGGGAAAGGTTTCAGCTCAAGCTCTGCATCAAACAGACAAACTGAAATTAAACTTTTGGCTTTCATCTACATTTATACCACTCTTAATAGTAACCCTGAAGAGTGATATATTTGGAAGGAGCTACTCTGGCCAATTAATGGTTGGAATAATGGCCATTGCTAAACAGCTTTAATTGCAACTCAGCTCTTGGTACCATAATGAAGCAGATTATTCTCAAGTAGCTATATCTGATTCATCTGCTTTGTCTCTGGATGTTAAAAATTGAAATTTTGGCATTAAGTACTGCAACTGAAAATTGCTTAAAATGGAGATACCAGGTGCACTTCTGAGCGGGTTAGTGCAGCCAGGATGAGTGCGTGTATAGCCCTGCCACACTCCAGACATAGAAGACTTATTGCACATGAAATTAAAATTATTATCTGATTTCTCTTCCATCTCTGTGAGTCTGTTTTCTGTCGAAATCAGGAGCAGCTGTAGCTCTGTTGTCATTGCTAGGCTTTTATTGAATCTGCCTGGGAAATGCCAGGAGAGATTAATGCTATTCTCTCTCCCACTCCTATGACTGATAAAAGTTTTGCTGCTCCCTAATTGGAAACTTCTTTGATGCTGTTAAAACACATGTCTTTTGACTCTCTTGTCTCCCCCAGACTTTGAAAACAGATGATTTATGTCCTCCTTGTACCAACTTGTTCTGTGTTTGAAGCCTACTGTCATGGCTTCCCTCCTTCATCTCCATCCTAGAGTTTTTAGGATTCCTTAGCAGATCTCACACCTCTGATCACTGGTCCATACAGCTCTCCCTGAATTCTCCTCTGACTCTCCGGCACATCTTCAAGAGTAGTGCCCAGGGCTGAGGTCTTTTGTCTAGTGTTCATGTTGCTGGTGATCGAAGCACGAGCTGAACGGAAGTCCCAGTGCAGGCCAGTGGAGTGGAGCATGAGCACGCAGTATGCAGCATCCTCTTGTCTGCACGCTTGTTCCATGTCGTTTCTCTCCTGGAAATACAGACAACTCATGCCATGACTTGGTACTTCAGCACAAAGCCAGTCTACCTCATTCCTTTTCTATAAAGTCACCATCAAAAATTGTCACCAACACTAAGCTCATTTTTGAATTAGAATTGGTGGCAGCAGACACTCTTGGCTCCGAAGGAGTCACAATGCTGGGCCCTTGGGGTTTGTTTGGCAGGTGGGGGCCTGGTACCTGATAGTCCTGCTCTGGGCACCTGGGAAGTAGAAAAGGAGTCACCTTCCTGGCAATCAGGAGCAGGATGCATGGAAATTGTGGCTCCCAAGTCTGCCATCATAGCTGGAGATGTGCATGTCTGTTGACAGGGGAATGAGGCAAGCTCTGCTTCATAGCGACTTCTTTCCTGGGGTGACACGGTCACACTGCCCAGCTGTGGTTCCCTGGGTGAGCAGAGTGAGAGATCTCATTGCTGCCAAAACATTCCAATTCCCCTCCTTCTAAATGTGATGTGACCCCTATTTTTTGTGCTCTTTTTAACCCACACCAGATACTTTTTATGATCTGATTCTGCTCAAGTGCCTTGTTCTGGTTTTTGGATTGGTTTTGTGATTGGTTGTTGTGGTTTTTGCTTGTTTTTTTGCTTGTGTTTTCATAATTCCCATCCTCCCACACATGAATTTTCTGTTCAGGTTAAGGGAAGTCAGCTTGTGGATGGGGCTGAAGGTGCCAGACTACAAGCAGTCCAGGATTGTGTGCTGGAGAGGTCACATCCTAGCAGTGTGGGGAGCCGCACCCAAGAACTGGTATTTGTTGGCGATAAGGTGCCCATCAATCTTCTTTCAGGCCTTTCCCAGGATGTAAGGAGAATAATTTCCTGGTTTGCTTCTGGCACTGCCAGGGATATCAAAAACACTAAGGATGTCAAAGATGAGAAACGGTAGAATAAAGTGTTGACAAAGTTTTGAGTTTTTACACTATTGAGGCTGACTCTGCTGTTGTGAGTCTTTCACAAAATAGTGTGGCGCCAGAGTAGAGTGTACTCTCAGTTTGATCTGGATTAAGCTACCATATGTCTGGGTTTCCTCAAACTTTTTCCATGTGGTTATTTTGTCCAGGACCAAGATAAATTCATCCAGAATTAACAAATGTCATGCGTTGTTGTAGTGGATTGACCCAGGCCAGATGCCAGGCAGCCACCAAAGCTGCTTACTCACTCCTCTCTGCAGCTGGACAGAGGAAAGAAAATTTAATGAAGAGTTCCTGGGTTGAGATTAGGCATGGGAAGTGGTCATTCATGAAATAGCATCACAGGCAAAACAGGCTCAACTTAGAGATACAAAGTGGATTTATTACAAACAAACTCAGAGCAGGATAATGAGAAGTAAAATAAACCCTTAAAAACACCCTCCTCCCACCCCTCCCTCCTTCCAGCTCTACCTCCTACCCCAGCAGTGCAAGGAGACAGGGAATGGGGGTTATGGTCAGTTCATCACCCGAGGCTGCTCCCCCTGCTCAGGGAGAGAAGTTATTCTCCTGCTGCACCCTGGGGTCCCTCCCACGGGAGACAGTTCTCCATGAGCTTCTCTGACATGGCTCCATCTCATGGCACCAGCTCCCCTCAAACTGCTGCAGCATGGGTCACTCTTCCATGGGGTGCAGTCCTCCAAGGACAGGCTGCTCCAGCCTGGGGGCAGGACCCCTCTCTCCATGAGTCTCCCACAGGGTCACAGCCTCCTCCAGACATCCACCTGCTCCAACATGGGCACCTCCATGGGCTGCGGGTGGATCTCTGCACCCCCTTGGATCTCAGCAGTGAGGAATTCTGAAGCAAATTGATGTATTTTACTCTATTTTGTTTGAAGTACTACATGTTCTTTCATGAGATAATGTTTCCAGTGCTAGTGTTGCACATCTCAATAGGCAGAAGCTGGAAACATTGTCTGGAAACATTGTCCAGCCTGAAAAAGCTGGTATCCAACCTGGTAAGTAGAGATATGAGAAGTGCTTGTAGGAATCTTTGTATCCGTCTCCAGGAGCTCTTGGCAGCTTCAGGAAAAGATCTACATAATGTTCTTTGCTGGGAGAAGTGGTAATGGAAACCACCAGGTCCCAGGATTTGGTCCCTGGGAGCCGAGTGAGAGGATATTGCTATGCAGTCTTTACATCAGCTGTATGGTTAGAAATATATATTTCTATCGTTAGAAATACAGTACTATAATCTGCACTGTCTCACTCCATCCCAGTTCTCCCCTCCCCCACAGGGAGGCTGGCAATACTGGGAATTAGATCAGGATGATGAGGAGGGAAGGCACAAGGCCAATTCCTGGATTGCAAAGACTATGCTGCCTTCCTTCTTTCTCCAGGATGCAAAGGGATCTGTGCTACCCTGGCCGAGGGTCAGCGATCCCTTCATCAGTCACTTTTATCCTTTTGTCAGTGCAGGATCAGTCTGTGTACTGGCACCAGAGGCCTGAGCAGCAAGTGAGGGAGGTCTTCTGCCTCTTTGACCAGAGGGAGGACCCAGACCTCAGTTCCAGCAGGCTCTCAAGACATGCTGTCCATGTGTGCTGCCCAAGGTGCATGGGTGGCCTGCATGCCCCTGCTGTGGGCACCCTGGCATCTTGCTGTCCCACAAGCAGTGAGGTGAGCTGGGGATCCCTCAGCTCTGGCTTCAGGCCTTACCCAGTCCTGCACACACAGGACTTTCAGGTCCTTGGGCTCTGCCCATATGGGCTCACACAGCTCAAACATGGCTGTGCAAGTAGAGACCCTCTACACTGGGGCAACCCTCCAGTGCAGGGAGAAAGCTAATGCTTCAGCTTTTTAGTCCAAAAAACATTCAGGGAAAGCATATTGTTAAGGAACCAGGCAAAACATTTAATTTTCAGACATTATAAAATGTACAAATATGCCTTTTAATTATTTGGAGATGATCGTGCCAATTCTTGCAATGTAAAAGCAATCCTGTCTTCCTGACAAAATATTGGTATATTTTTCATCCCTTTCTCCTCCCTCCCCACCATTCCTTATACCAGTTGCTCTTTGCCCTTTTTTGAAAATGGTTGCCTGTCCAAACAGCAGTTTTTATGAATGAGGAAGAAATGTGTTGTCATCACTTCCTGTCAGAGGAACAGGTGAGACAGCTGTGCCTGCAAGGCACACTTCAGGTTTATTGGGTTGAAAGTCTGCCTGTATGGGTGTGCAGTGGCATTTTTAGGGCAGTACAAGATACACATGGCTGAGATCCAGAGGCCCTAAAATCACAGGATCACAGAACAGTTGAGGATGAAAGTGATCTCTTGAGATCATCTAGTCCAATCCTTCTTCTCAAAGCAGGGTCAACTAGAAAAGTTGCCCAGGACCATACTTCCAAGGATGGAGGCTCCATAATATTTTGGGCAATCTGTGCCAGTGTTGAACAACCCTCACAGAGAAAAGGTGTTTCATTGCGTATAAATGGAGTTTTCTGAGTTTCAGTTTGTACCCATTGCTTCTTGTCCAGTTGCTGGGCACTGCTGAGGAGAGTCTGATTCTGTTTTCTCTACTGCTTCTTCTGAGGTATTGGTATGCATTGATAGGATCCTTCTGAGCTTCTCTAGGTGAAGAGTCCTGGCTTTCTCAATAATTGCTCCTGTGTGCTTGGTGACTCCTTTCTCCAGAAGAGGCTTGAAACTTCAGACTACACATTCTCTCCCAATTCAAAAGCAGTGTAGCTAGAATTTCCTTGCAGCCAGGCAATTTAGTTCCTTTTGGAAAGATAATAGTCCTGCTGTAAGAAGCAACTGCTGCATACTGCTGCATCTGGACAATTCCTCCCCCCAGCTCCTGGTGTGAGTAAACCTAACCACTAACACTGTAATGAGCATGAAAGTGTTTGAGAACACTGCACCTCTGGGGCTGTTTGGGGAGCTAGCCAGTTGCATATAATCCCAGCTTGCTTTCTGCCTGTGAACATCCCTTTTTCCAAGATCAGCTTTCAGGATTGCTGCTTCCTTTTTCAAATAACTTGCATTTCTTTGTTTTTGTTTGGCACAGGTAGCTCTCACTCTATAAAAGATCCTTTGCACCTAATGTTTTCTGTGGAAGAGATTTATTCAGCTAAAAATATGGACAAATCAGGATTAACATAGGTAAAACATGCTAAGGTAAAAGACAGCAACAAAGATGACTATGAAAGCAACTGGTGATCTGCCAGGACTGTTACAGGCATGTGTATTTGTCCAAGGTGGGGTTGGCTCTGAGCTGTGTCAGTGGAATTGGGAGGAGGCAGGAAATAGGACAGAACTTGTGTCCTAGTACTGTTCACAGCCCAAATCTTCCAGCGAGACACAGGATGTGAGCTTTGTGGAACTTAGTGTTGATAAGAGCATGTAAAGCTCCAGTTTGACTGCCCAGTATTGAGCCATACTTAGGTGTCTTAGCCTTTGCTAGTCATCCCAAGAGGATGCAGTACCATGCCAGCAACATGGACATTTTGGTTTAGAATTGCTTAGACCTCTGCTTGTCAGGTGATGATGCACTTGGCTTCCTGCCATTGAGTGTGTGCATGCTTCCCTTCACCCTTCAACCATGTGAGCAGCTGTCTAAGCCTTGCTGTGGCTTAAAAGCTGCTTGGTTGGGTTCCCTTGTCAAATTGGAGTATTGTTGATCCAGCATCACTGATAATACTGTTCACCAAATGCACATTAAAGAGGTCAATATGAGGCAAAGCCATACTCTCTGCCAGTATTTGCCTATATTCCCAGTTGTTGTGTGAGGTGCTCTTTCATCCATAATCGTCTACGTTTCATTCATAATCTTCTACATGTGTGATCTACATTTCTTTTCGTTTGGCCAGTAGACTCTTCTCACTACACTTGCTGTATGCCTTTCACTCTCTAAATCTTGTGGTATCTGGATTTAATAGTCTTAATTACCTTTTCTGACCAACACTGATAGTTTCCTATTTGAAAATAGCCAGTTGAAGGACAGATTCTGCTCTGCTCTTGTGAGACCCGACCTGGAACAGTGCGTACAGTTTTGGTGCTCCCAACATAATAATGACATGGAACTGCTGGAACAAGTCCAGAGGAGGGATATGAAATTGCTAAAAGGACTGGAGCACCTCCCCTATGAAGACAGGCTGAGAAAACTGGGGCTGTTCAGCCTGGAGAAGAGAGGGCTGCGTGGAAACCTCAATTCTTCCAATATCTGAAGGGATCTACAGAAAAGGTGGAGAATGACTCTTCATCAATAAGTGTAGTGGTAGGACAAGGACTAATACATACAAACTGAAAGAGGGAAAACTTAGATTAGATATTAGGAAGAAATTCTTTACTGTGAGGGTGGTGAGATACTGGAACAGGTTGCCCAGAAAAGCTGTGGGTGCCCCGTCCCTGACAGTGTTTGAGGCTGGCTTGGATAAGGCCTTGAGCAACCTCGTGGGTTGTGGGAAGTGGGAACACCAGTGGGAAGTGTCCCTGCCCATGTCAGGGGAGCTGGAACTAGATGATTTTCGAGGTCCCTTCCAACCCAAACCATTCTATGACTCTGTGACTCTATGATTTTGTGAAATCAGTTACATCAGTTCCATTAAGCCTCATGGTCTGTGTGAGAAGGGATTCTTGTGTTTAGCATGCTTGATGTGTCATTTAAACACCATTTAAAATGCTGTCTGTCAGAGGGCTGTAGTGCAGTTTTAAACCAAACAAGCAGAAACATAGTTGTCTGTGGAAAAAACATCTACAGGTAACTGTAACTATTCCTATGATCTGTCAAACTTCTCTTTTCTGTTCATGTGAGCAAAATTCAGAATAAGTTTTGATCCTAAACCACCTGAGGGCTAAACAAAGCATGCATCCAGACTGGCTTGTTCACTCACCATCTTTCATTCTTTTTATACCCAAGATGTTGCGTTTTTCATGCTTTCTGACCTCTATCATACCAGAATTCATCTCCTCTTAAACTTGCTGCCATGTGGCCCTGCCCCAGCGACAGGGACTGTGTGTCACATGCATAGCCCAGCTGGCTGGCTGATGCTGAGAGCTGTCATTTCTTCCCTGCACTCTCCTCTCTCCATCAGAGATGTACAGCAGGGTTATGGCAAAGGCTGAACACCAGACAAAGCTGCATCTACAGCTTGCTGGCTGAGGCTTGGTGTGAGCAGCCCAAGCAGAGGGTGAGCCTGTGGTGGGGAGAGGGGAGTGAGGTTCTTCAAGCCTTTCCAGGATGGCCTGTCATTATGCCCTGGGACATTGTGTTTCTCTTCTTGCAGATGTCGTGGCACCCACAGTACCGCAGCTCCAAGTTCCGCCACGTGTATGGCAAAGCCGCCAGCAAGGATAAGTGCTACGACTGCGTGCCCATCACCCGCAACGTGCACGACAACCACTTCTGCGCCGTGAACCCCAGCTTCATCGCCGTGGTCACCGAGTGCGCAGGCGGCGGTGCCTTCCTCGTCATTCCCATCAAGCAGGTGAGCTCCCCAAGGCAAGCTGGCTTTCGAGAGGGTGTCAAGAGGTTGGAGGAGGGACAGGCTTTCTAGGGAGCTAGATCGCAGAGGATGTTCAGTTAATGCTGTTGCCCAAATTGCAAAATGATGGAAGAGGCCCCAGTTGCCCCAGCAGGTGACTCCTGGCATATGTGTATTTATGTCTTGCATTGCTGCTTGCAGATTTTTAACACCTTGCTTCATTTTGCACCTCATTTGCCTTTCTTGTATAATCAGCATAATGTGCTGTTCAGGTGTTTGTCTCCTGGGAGAAGCTGCAAATTAAAAAGTATTTAGTGGATGAAGGGGGCAAAACCAGAAAGATGCTTTAGCGACATGGATTCAGCTGTGACCAAAGGAGAATATGGTATGTTTTGTTCTACTGTCTCCTTTGTGAAAGAATGGAGATGCAGTTATCAGGCAATGAAGTTCTTAAACTTCAAGCATTGATGCTGTGAAGACTTCCCTTTCAGAAACAAATGCCATGTATATGAGTTTTGATGACTTAGGATCTGATGAGAGGGAGAGGCTGGCCAACTTATATTTATTGCTTCAGTAAAATTAGGCATGCACTGTTGTGGATTAACTTCAATATGAGATTATGATCTCTCTGGAATCAGGACAGAAGAGATGAAAGGCAAAAGTTCAGCCTTTAATTAAAAGTTAATTGATGGTGTTATTGCAATGCCACTTTTTCAATATATATTTGCTGAGGATGAAAGTGAACTGGTTGTGCTTGAAGAACCTAGCACGGTTTCCGGCCCTTCTGGACTTTGTTAATTCATTCCTTCAATGCTGGTGCTGTTCTGAGACTGTCCTTCTAAAATTAACCACTACCCTGTTTTCCTTGGGTGATTCACTTCTGCCCCCGCAATGATGGTCTGTTGAGGTTCAACAATTTGTTGTTATCACAGAACTGCATCTGTAGGCAGACAGCTGTTGACTGTGGGACGTGGTGTGGGACCAAGCTCTCAAAGTGCTGGCAAAAGTAGCTGAAGGTGCTTGCACTGCTTACTATTAATTTTTCTCTCTTCTCAGCTCTTCTCAGCTTGGCTAGTCTTTGTAGTAATTTTTCCTCCTTACACCTGCTCAGGTACTCCACCCAGTTCTGAAATATTGCATGCAGAAATCAAAGGCATGGTAGAACTAAAAAAGATACAGAAAAGGATAATTTAAGTATGTCAATGAAAATGTGAAGGTACTTTCGTGTGAGGAAAGACTTTGCAGGTCAGGCCTCAATCAGTCTGGGAAAAAAGGCAAATGAGCAAGATGTATAAAGCTGTGAGGAAAAGTTGTTTAAGGAGCAACTCTTTTTTATTTGTTTGGTGAAGGGGATTCTGGAGACCAGGGAGTAGACTGTTAGCAGCAGATGTAAATGCTGCTGCAGTTCAGGTGTGGGGCTCACTGTTCTGGATGATGATGGGTCTGGAAGAATTCACAGCTTCAAAACGGAGCTATGGAGAGGAGTTGGTCCCTTGAGGGTTAACCTTTGGTTGTGGATCAGAGAAATTAGGTGCTTCACACAGCTGTTCTCTGAATAGCAGTTCCTGACCCATGCTGGGGGGGGTAAAGCAGCCTCAGCCTCCCAAAGAAAGGGACTCCCTGAGTCAGGACCTGCTGTACCAGCTACTTCGTTTTGTTTGACACACTTCCAAGTGGTACCATCTGCCGCAAAGCAGAAACTTTTGACTTGTACTTCTGATGGTGTGTTTTGTTTGTGATTGCCACCTCCACCTGTGAAGGTGAGCCATGGCAGACAGTGTACTGGACACTTGGCTTGTGCCCTCAGCTGCCAGGGGATCAAAGGCAGCTTGTTCTGGAGATGTGTCTGGGACAGTATTGCCCTCTTACAATGGACAGCTGACTGTGGTTACTTTTGACTGGATTCACGGGAAGCAGACACATCCTAAGTGTGACAAATTGTGGAGGAAGAGCCCAAGAGACCAAGAGCCAGGATGACATTTGGTCAAAGCAAGAGACATTAGCCGGGACAGGGAGGGCTACACTTGCTGAAGAGGATAAACAACCTGTTCAGGGAGCTGTTCTTGTCCCTTCCTCCAATGCTTTCTTTAGTTCATTCTGCATGTGTTGCTGCTAGAGGGGCTGCCTGTCTAAGGATGTTCTTGAATGAAGCCTCAGCTTTGCTCTGCTTAACTGCACCTCCTTGCTTGTTTGTTGTACTCCTCTCCTGCTGAGTCATAGACACCAAGCTCTCTCATCTCTCTTTGAATAAATACCACTTCTTTCCTTCTGCACCAGTCTTCTCTCAGAGCCTGGGGGTAGGGCTAGGGACAGTGGAGGTTATGTAGAGAATGAGTTCTTTGCCCTAGATACCATCCTTTCAGCAGGCCTTTGCATTCAACCTTACAAGAAATTAGTTGAATATTTGCCATCACTTTGGAAATGGTCTGTTGCAGGGTGTGTCAGTGTCGTTCTGGTCACTGTGTGCCATGGAAACCAGCTGGGTGGAAGGGCAGCACATCTCAACAGAGAGGGAAGGGGCTGTGGCCACAGGGACTGCCTGGTGCCCAGAACAGGTTGACTGACTGTAAATCTTGCAAGTTCAAGGAGACATGAGCTCTACAGTGACTGTAACTGAGAGATCAGCTACTTTCCCACAGTATGGCCTGGGTGTAGATGTGCTGGGGAAGTGCATGCACAGCATGCCAAGGAAAGATCTTGACTGGGAGGGAAATTTTGTGGCCTTCCTTTGAGAGATGAAGTCCTGCCTTTTTCCTTCCCCAGTGACCAGACTCAGTTGAGACCGCATCTGTCTCTTCCTCTGCAGCAAAAGGAAAGTGAGAACAAGGTCCCAAGAGACAGGAGATTGTTTGTGCCAGGGTCTGCAGTCTCCAGTCTTTCAATATGTCAGCACCAGGTGTGAAAGGGAGGACATCTGTGGCTGTGCAAACCCCCAAGACACAAACTCCCCTCCCTTCTCTCTGGGAACATGGACTGTAAAGTGAAACTGATGATGACCCCTCTGGGCTTAGGTAACTGACACATATGTGAGCACTGTGCTGGTGCCCTTGAGGGGCAGAGGTGAGGCTGACCTACCTCTCAGTAATCTACCCCGTACAAATCTACTGGGAGAGTTTTGACAGATATTCTACTAGAAGTGATTTTGTCAGCGAGCTCCAAGCTTTTCAGAAATACTACAATTTTAGAAAGGGAGTGGTTGAAAAACTAGTCATTTTCAAGCTCTACAGGCAACTGCAGATGTGGAAGTCAGGTACCACTTCATGGAATGACAACACATCTAGTTACTGAAATAGTTTTTGATCTGTAGAATGAAATTTCCTCCAGCAAGGAAGATCTTCACTTCCACATGTGCATCTGAGACCAGCAGCTCTAGCTGTATGTCATGTATGTTTGTTGGTTCATATGTGGTGAGTCCTGCTCTTGTCCCAGGGATTGCAGTGGGGCAGGTGAGACTGGTGGAACAAGGGCTCCTTTTCCAAAGCCTGTTGGGAAAGTGGGAGTGGGGTAAGAGGGCTTTGAAGGATGGGTCAGGCAAAGTGGGCTTAGGACAGCCTGGGAGTCTCCCAAAATGGAGTGGGGAGCAGACAGGCAATGAGCTGTGGGAGGGGACAGAATTCCCTTAGGGATCAAGGGATCCCTGTGGATCCAGCAGTCTACCCCTTTTAGTTGTCATCTTGAAACCAACCTCTGAAGCCTACAAAAGGACACTGTGGGTGGAGGAGCACTTCTTATTAAAGGCCTTTTATCTCTCTTCTGCCTTCCCAAATATCTTTGCATTGTCGCTGTTATAAAAGGGAATTGTTTTAGACTGAAGTTTTAAAAAACAGTCTTTTACATTTCAAAGCCCTTTTGGATGTTCAGTTTAAAGCAGGTTAGTCCCACTTTATGCAACAAACTTTGCAGTGAAGCCAGAATAGTTACACACTGGTTTCCTGTTCTGTATTCAAAATTGCAAAAACGCCCCAAAATTTAAAAGCTGGGAAAATTATATCCTATCCACAGCCTGGTTAGGGGCAGCAGTGATTCCCCTCGGCTCTGCTCTCCTAAGGCCCACCTCTGGAGAGGTGTAGGGAGTAGTACACCTACAGGAGTGTCTGCTTTCTAGGAGAGCACACATTTGCAATCATTTTGGTCTACAATTCTTCCAGGTAGGAAGCAGTAAGCTGGTAAGTACTACCAGCTTGCCATCATGTCTCCTTTCTTGGGTGACTGGCTTTTGCTCTTGAACTGATGCCTGGGGTGGGTCAGGGGGCTCCCCATACTTCTCCTGATTCTTACAGAGGGAAGCAAGTGTTCCTTCAGTGTTAATAAAATCACCACCGCCCTTTCTACCATTTAAATATTCAGACTTGAGGCTGTCGCAGAGGCCGCGGCGTTTGTTCAATGCAGTACAGCCCCCACGTGGCACAAGGCTCTCAATGCACCTTAGGGCACTTGGCGCGGCATTTGTACCAGTGCAGATGCCACCTAAACGTGCTGCCTTTTTTTTTTTTTTTTTTTTTGATAGTCCAGAATGCTGATTGAATTTGGTGAATGGTTAGATTTGAACTCCATCAGAGAGAAATAGATAGTGTGATGAAAGAAAAACTTTGTAATTTGTATCACAAATACCTTTTTGCTAAACCCAAAACCTAAACCTTTTTTTTTTTTCTGCTTGTAGGAAATGTCTTCTGTAGGAGAGTTTGCTGTTGTTTGTCCCCACATCAGCAGATGTTTTAAAACATCAAAGGTTCATCTCATTCATAGATGTTTCTCCCCAGGTTACACTTTGGTGTCTGAACCTAATACTGTCTTCTAATAGAGGTGTAGGCATGCACAGAAATTTTTCACAGCAGCATGCACTTAGGAAGGCCTGGGCAATCTTTCCTTTCCTTTCTTTATGGTGGTATCATCAAGACTTGACTACCAGGGACAGCAAAAACCCATCCTTAACAAACAGAGAGCACCCAGGGCATTTGGAGGACAACAAGCAGAAAGGAGTTTCTTTCTGGAGCTGCCTTGAAAATGTCCTGTAATTCCATGGCTCACCTTAGGTTTGATTATATTTTTTTTTCCAGACAGGCAAGCTTGACCCACATTATCCCAAAGTATGTGGGCACAAAGGAAATGTCCTGGACATCAAGTGGAACCCATTCAATGACTTTGTAATTGCTTCGTGTTCAGAAGATGCCACAGTAAGTTTACCACCTTGTACTCTGTGTTAGCACCTGGCTAATGTACTTTTTGGAGAATGAAGTTAAAAGAAACCAAAAGCTCATGGATGAAATGTGAAAGCATGCCTATACTTATTTAAGAAGTCAGGTAAGAGTAAGATTCCTTTCTTTCTCCTGAGTTCAGACCTGTCATGCATGATATACCAAATCAGTGCAATAAGGAAGATCTGTTTTGTGGGGGCTTGTGCCTTTTGTTGGTGTGTTTGTGTGATAAAAACAAAACTTGAGTTTAAAATGGAACAACTATTCAAGTTTAATCTCTTTGAAACTCTGTCTTTACTTTAGAATAAAAGCTTCAACACAACATTATCTGGACCAGCTCTTTCAGATTGATTCCCCACAGAGCAAGTTTAAGCTTGTTCCTGCACTCAGTTGCTCTGTAAAGTCATGCTGGGTTAGTTGTGGTGTGGAATATGCATTGTACAGTTCTGCAGTGGGTGCTTTGGCTGAAGTTAGTGTGGTTAAGATGCAGACACTGTAGCAATTGAAAGATTCAAGTCATATTTGTAAGGGCCAATTTAGCTCATATCTACCTACTGGAAGGTCACTTTCAAAAGGTTTTGTAATAAGTGTGATGTTGATGTCTTTGATAGGGAGGACATCTGACTAACTACCATGCTTTTTTCCAGATCCCATATGAGATCCCCCTGGGTTTATTCTCACTCTGCCATACAGCATCAGGGAGGTTTCTCCTGTTATTTTCTCCAGCTCTGGCTTGGTTCACATGCTCTGCCATTTTTGTTCTGCCAAAAAGTCACTCTTGATTGTTTTGGATTGTCTTTCCTGTTTAGTGACTTGTCTTTGCTTGTTTGGATACTCCTCTGGCCTTTTTTTTTTTTTTTTTTGAAGGCTTCTTTCAGTTTCTGAACTGATGGTAAAGGTTTTATTTTATCTTCCAACCTGTATGCCAGGTTTTCATGCTGTCTCAGGAAGGATGGCATGGCATGGCTTACTTGTGGCAGAGGGCACTGTCTTAGTCACTCTTTTGAGCCTCATATGAGAAATGAACAGAGTCTTCAAAACATCTCACTGCAGTTACAGAATCACAGAAGTGTTTGTGTTGAAGGGGAGGTTGGGTGGTTTCTTTCACCTCCTCTTTAGGCAACCTATTCCTGTTCTTCACTCATCCCATGGGGAATTTTTTCCCTTCCAGTGTAGTTATTGACTGCTGTATCCTGTCCTCCTACCCTGCATTTCAAGACAGAGCCTGGCTCTATTTTCTCAGTAGTCTTGTGAGTATTGAAGGCTTTTATCAATTTACCCGGAAGCTGTCTCTTCTCCAGGCTGAGCAAACCCATGTTCCCCAGCTTCTACTAACAGGGTAAAGTGCTGGACTCCTGAGCATCCTGGTGGGCCTCCAGCATCTTTCTTGCCCTGGGGAGTGCAAAACTGGATGCACTATCCCCAGCTTTCCTTTCCAGTTTTCTCCAGAAATTTCACTGCATCAATCCTCAGGCTAAAGAATGGAAACACAGAGCATGTCACTGGTCTCAGTACCAAAAGTTGTTCCAAGAAGTCTGTCTGTCTGTCTGTGACTGTACTCTCTTTTTACTACTCTCTCATCCTCATCCTAACACCAGGAAATGGTACCTTAAGGGTCTCTCTGCACTGTGACATGGTGTCGAGACATCTCCTCCCTGCCCACTAATTAGCAAGGACAGCAGACTGTGTTTCTTGGTGTGACTGTCTTTCCTGATACCTTGTAGCTAGACCTTGGACATCACTTTGTCCAAGCCCAACTCAAAGAATTGGGTTCCTCCAAGCCTTGTTCAGATGAGCTGGGAAGATCTCTAAGGCTACAGATCCTGTGGCCTCACTAGTTCCTTCTTCCAGGTGTTGAGTATCCTTCTGGGGAAAATGGGTTGCCTCTGATCTCCAGCCATTGCCATAATGCCATATACACCCATTGCCTTTGATGCTCCCCTTGTGTACCCTCACAGAGTTTGGCTCCATCTTCTCTGTGCCTTCATGCTATGTAGTTGAAGGGCAGCCAGAGACTGAACAAATTGGTTTTTTTCCTGCTCTCCTCAGATTTCCTGTGCTACTGCCTCCTTTTCATCTCGTGTCTGCTGTTGGACTCATTCTGTGGGGTCAGCATCTTACTTAACCTGGCCTGTTCTGGAGAGATCAGATTGGATATACTGCTGAGACATCGTCACGGCAGTATTTCCTCTGTTTTAAGAGAAGTTTGAGAAAGGTTTTTTGGGGGTCACAGAGGTGTCCACCGCTTCCACTGGGCTGAACATGAGAGGAAAAGCCTTCCTTCCAGTCTGTTGTTAAAAGCCTGGTGCTCTCTTCCATTTCTGAGCATTAGTAAGCCACTGTGCAAGTAAGACTTTTGTGCAAGGATGCACAGATTTGCTAATTGCTTACTGGGCTGGGCCTCCCTTTGAGGAAGGCTACAAGCTTCTAAGTAGATGATGGAAATTTCACTTCTCTCACATTTGTCAGAGGTTTCTTGACCATTAACCAGCCTTTCTGGAGATTGCCGTGGTGGTACCACTGCTACCAAAAGTTGGTAAAAATAAAAACTCCTTAAACACTAATGCAGCATTAAGAAGCAGACATTCTTTATTCAGCCAGATGCATGAGGGGATATCTCCTCTGAAATATTGTGCATGCTGACTACAAAAGAAACTCCTGTTTAGATACTGTATTTTACGTACATAGTCACTGATTTTTCCCTGAATAAACATACATATAGTAATAATTTCCCTCACATCAGTAACACATTTTCTCTCCCTCTTACACATGCATTCTTCTGTCCTGGGGATCTCTTTGGTTATCCCTGGTGGTCTGTGACTCCCAAAGTCATTCTTGACTGCCCAATCAAGTGGTAAATGTTGGCATTACTGAGCTGATTGCTTTCCAGTTCTTCTTCTTACAGAATGGGCATTGTGCAGTTCCACAGGCCAGTGGTTTTTGGAGAATAGGCATTGTGTTAGCCCACCAGGTGCAGGCAATTTTTCATCTGGCAGCACTGCAGCTATCATAGCTGGAGCTATGTAGAATGGTACTTTTGGGCATGGGAAGGATTGTATGTTCTCTGTGAACACTGAGTTCCAGTTCCCACTGCTGTTTCAGGCGGGCTTAGGGCTGAGGCCAATGCAAATGGCTAGGGGCTGAGAGTTTGAACTTGTCCTCTTCCCCTTCTGTTCTTCTTGGCAAATCATCACACATGAAGAATTCAACTTGTTGGACTCCCTCTCTGGTAAGAGGGGCGATTCTATGCCTTTTACTTAATTTTATTAGGCTTTCTTCAAGATGTAGCAGGGTAGACAGCCTGTTCATGCTTGGATTGTCCATGCTTGCCCTGCAGGCCTGAGTCCAAGACCTGCTTATTCTGCACACTAAAGAACTGGCAACTTCTGTCATTTAATGCAGCCTGAGATTCCAGCCAGATGCTTTTCTCTGGTTTTATCACCAACCATTTCACAGCATGAGTGGTGGATGGTTCATTCTAGGCAGCTCTTGTCAGCATGAACACAACCTATTTTTCCCTTTTGAGACTTCTCAGCCCCATTCCTTTAGTGAAAGCTGTTGGAACTGTAAGGAATCGGTCAGTCTGACTGTAAAGTGTGATGTTTACTCTAATTCCTGTAGAAGTTCATGTGTATGCTGCTGGACTCTACAGTCATTATGTTTCTGATGGGCTTGATTCCTTATTGGGATAAATACTGTTGAGAAGAGTGCTTATGATGTTTTCCAGGAGGTCCCACAATTTAGGTCCACTTCTTATTTGTCTTAGAAAGGAGTGATCTCATCAACCAAACAGTAGGAGACTTGGGCAGCTGTGGCTGATTTCCATAAACCATGTTCCAAAGAGCATTTCGCTTTTGCTTCAGGCTAAGAACTAGAAAAATTATGACACAAACACAGTAATTTTCATTGAGCCAAAGGATTAATCATCTGTTAGCATCCTAAATACTTGTGGTTTTAGGGTTAGTGTGAGAAAAACTCCTTTTATACCCTTTTATATAGGATCAGCCCCTCTTGCTGGTTTCCTATATTGTTTTCTTCCACCACAGGAGGACAGAGCATTTTTGTGTTCATGCAGCATCCTTCTAGAAGGACCCAGAGCTGTGGGTGGCCCTGTTACAAGACAGCACGCCCCCAGTGCTGAGTGGCTTCAGTGCGGTGCTGCCCAGTGTCTCTGCTGAGGGTGCCTGCTCTGAGGCCACCTAAGTGGTGTTGTGTCAACTTTGAGAAATGGCTGTGTCACCCGCAAAGCATTCAGCACCGGCACAGCTTTCTGTGAGACACGTTACTATGGCTGTCACCTGACCAGAGCAGTTCTCAGTTCTTCTGCCAGGTGACATTGAATGCATCCTCAGCACTAGGATGAAGAGGGCCAGTAGAGCAGGAGAGGATTGAGCTTGTATCAGTCACTGCTGTAATATCATAGAATCATAGAATTACAGTATCTTTTGGGACTCAGATTTGTGGGCTTCTGCTCAAAGTTTGTTAAGAGGCAAGGTCTGCAAGATCAGTGGTTTACTTTTTCCCTTTGGGAATAACAGAATTCCCTTTGGGAATAATGATTGTGCTGACAGGTCTAAGGGTTGGATTGCCAGATTTAAAGAAACCCTGGTAGGACTGCTGTCTGAAGATAGAACATAAAGAGGAGTCTTCAGGTCCACAGAAAAGTAAAGATACAAATGACAAGGACAGGCATTCAAAAAAGCCAGGTGCATTCTTATTCACTACAAAGGGAATAGTAATTCCAAGGCAGTTAATAGCTATTGGTAAATTCCAAATTAGCTTCTTCTCAGGAATCTCATGAAGACCCATCCTGTGCCATTCAGGTTAAAATCTGGGACATCCCCAATCAGTTGCTAAAAAGAAACATTACCACTCCGAAGAAGGAACTCCTTGGGCATGCTCGAAGAGTTGGTCTGATTGAGTGGCATCCCACGGCTGATAACATCCTCTTCAGCTCTGGCTATGACTACAAGGTGGGTCTGTGCTCCTAGGACACCCTGTTTGGCTGGGTGTTCTGAATTTTTTTTAATTTCAAGCTGTAAGATGGTACTAAAGAGTTTGGAAGATTTCTTCAGGGGGAAATTCCATGGTCACCTAAAGACATAAGGGTATTGCTATAAGTTAAAAAGGATTGTCTAATTCTCCAGTCTTCTGATGAACTTCAGTCTACTCTGCACTTCTCATTTACTGAATTGGATACAGCATGCGATGCCATCCACTTTTCTTTGTGCTAGTGCACATCTGCACTGATGTTGCCTATTTTTATGTATAAAATATGGTTGCAAAGGAAATTAAAATATTGGACATTCTTAGCTGACACTGATATATTGCTGTTAGTATCAGGAATTATTTTAAGTGCTGGAGAACAGTCACTTACAATGGTAAGACCTATACATGTAGAGAAAAAGACGAAGAAGTGAATAGAGTACACAAAGTCCCTGGTGTGTGAGGCAGCAAAGGGCTGATTTTTAAAATTATTTTTGCTCCAGATAATGATCTGGAACCTTGATGTCAAGGATGCTGTTCTTTCAAAGCCAGTGAAGATTCTTGATGCTCACAAAGATGTGGTCCTCTCCATGTCATTCAACACAGATGGCAGTCTCCTTGCCACTGCTTGCAGGGACAGAAAGATACGTGTGATAGACCCTCGTGCTGGAAGAGTCCTACAGGTAGGTTGGGTTCAGAGGTTTGTGATCCATCTGATCTCTCCTCTTGGAGTGTTTGCTCTCCTGGGTGGCTTCCTTGCCAAAAAAGATGATGCATCTGTGCCCTGCATTGCCCAAGGCACTATATGGTGCTGTCCTCCTCTACTTTTCACGGAACACTTGCTGTCATTGCTGTTGAAAACAGGGATTTTGTATGTTGATACTATGTTCCTTGCTCCTTGAAACCTTACTTAGATTGTACTGTTTTCATAGGTACCTCCTGCAGCCCTCTGGGGGACATCATGGGAGGGAATGTAGAGATCAGGTGGACAGGTAGATGCAAGTGTACATTTGTCCCAATGATCAAGGTTGTTCTTGTTGCCTGGATTTTGCTGGCTAGGTGAAGCTGGCTGCATTTTGTAGCTATTTGCACAGGTCTATGTAGACAGAAAATCGTGCCTGCAACTACTAAGGACTGCTGTCTCCCAGATGTGTGAATCAATATTTAGGGAGGTGAGATTGGCTCAGCTGGTCAGAGCAGGGTGCTGATAACACCAGAATTGTGGGTTTAGTCCCCGTGTGGGCCATTCTCTTAAGAGCTGATGATCTTTTTGTGTCCCTTTCACCTCAGAACAGTCTATGATCTGTGGTTGAGCTTTTGGGAATGATCCTGAAGAGTTTAGGCCACTTTTTTCAGATGCCTGTGTTGTTCAGCTGGGCTGAGCAGATTATTCAGGTGTGAGTGAATGAGAGTTGTCATGTAACATGAAATGTCACTATGCAACAGATGTTATCTTACTCATGCAGTGTCCTTTCCCTTCCACAGGAAGGAAGCTACAAGTCTCACAAAGTCAATAAAGTCCTATTCCTTGGAGACATGAAAAAGCTGTTTTCTACTGGAACGTCTTTGTGGAATAATAGGCAAATTGCATTATGGGATCAAGTGAGTTGGACCAAAAATCTTAACCATACCTGCTTCAGTTTTCTCTCTTTTGCTGTCACTGTAACTTTCCACCTGCCACATACACAAGAATTGATTTATAACAGCAATTCAGAAGCGATCTGTCAGATTTCTGAAGGGTGATAGGTCTTACTGCTGTGAGACGTAACTGAGTTTCTGGAGAAGTTTTAAACATAGCAAACCTAAGAGAACAAAATGAATGCTGCGCACATCTTCTGGTTTTGGATGGGATAGAATTAATTTTCTCCATAGTTGGCACAAGGTTGTGTTTTGGATTTAGTATTGAAAGCACACTGACATTTTGGGGTGTTGCTAAGTTGTGCTTACCCTAAGTCAAAGACTTTTCAGTGTCTCATGCTCTGCCAGTGTGCAGGTGCACGAGAAACCGGGAGGGAGGATATCCAGAACAGCTGATCTGAACTGGCCAAAGGGATATTCTATACCATAGAACGTCATGCTCAACTGGGGGGAGTTGGCCAGGAGCCATGGATTGCTACTCAGGGACTGGTTGGGCATTGGTCAGCGAGTGGTGAGTGGTTGTGTTGTCCATCACTTATTTTTCTTGAGTTTTATTCCTCTCTCTCCCTTTTCTGTTCATTACAATTGTTATTGTTCTATATTCTGTTTTTTTTTTAATTACTGAACTTTTCATATCTCAACCATGGGTTTACCTTTTTCTGATTCTCTTCTGCATCCCACCAAGGGGAAATGAGCAAATGGCTGCATGGTACTTAATTGCTCACTGAGATTAAACCACAACAGCCCACTACAAGAAGAAATTGTTCAGAGGACCTTGTGGTTACTGTAGCTCTGACTTAATGTGGCTCTTACTGGTCTTACTGGCAAACTGGTCCTGGAAAGAGAAATGAACTCTAGACACAGCATACTCAGATGAAGCCCTCAATGAAGAAAAGTGTGTCAGGTGTTTTTGATTTCTGATGATTCCCAACAGTAGAGTACTGAGGTAGTGCTACTGAGGTAATTTCCAAGACATGATCTCCTGTCAGGATGGCTGCTAGCTGTATGAAACCCTGCTCTCATCTACCCTTTCATATGCAGTGAGATGTTTTTACTTTGTCAGAATCTAAATATGTCCCTCTGCATCAACCACCGTGCAGCACGATCTTTTGTCTCTTTGTAGTGCTGTCACACTTTGTTACAAGAGAAAGCTGGTAGACCAGGCCTATGATTTGCTATGTTTTGGCTATGTTTGGACATGGCTTCTTTGCACACGTGAGAAGCAAAGCACTATGCTGCTGTCTGAAGGCTTTCCACAATGCTAAGCAGTGCTGTGACACTTCATGGGTGTCATGTCACGGTTTTACATGCTTGGTTTATGAACACAGTGGGAAGATCTGTGTGGCAAGGTATGTAAAGCCTCCGTAGGAACAGGGATTGGCACAGGGCCTGCCCAGCAGGCCTCTATCTCAGGTCCACACCCATCTTTGCATCTAAACAGAAGCTCTGGCTTGCTGCAGCGTGCAGCTGGTCAGTTCTGCAGGAGAAAATGTGTGTTAACCCTATGTGAAATACCTGTTAATGTGAGAATCGCCACATGAACAGCCGTAGGACACCAGAGTCTACCCTGTTGGTCCTCCCAAAATTACTCCCTTCAGCAGTGCAGGGATAGCTTTGTACAAGACATGCCAGCTTTGCACATGGAGTGGCGTGCTGTGTCCTCCTACGTGGCTTACCTGCAAAAGTCCAGTGGGAGGTTCCATCCTGGTAACAGCACCTCCCCACTGTGCAGTGGTGAGACTGCTTGGCGGATGTGGACTGCTCTTGTGGGTGGTGCACTAATGTGAAAATAGTGCCTTGACTAGAGGTTTTGAGAGAGCATGAGTAAAATTCAGTGTGAAGTTTACACCAGCGATGCAGTTGTACCCTGAAGGCCCCTTTATCTCCTGCGGGCTGGCCCACGTAGAGGCAGGCAATGTTTCTTACCGTAGCTACCCTGAAATGCCTGAGGTGTTATAGTGGTAGGAACTGATGTCCTGCCCTCAGTCAAGGCCTGGGACAGAGCACGCATTTCCCACCCACAGAGCTTTGCAGCAGTCTGTGCACGGCCCCCTGCTCGGGGCTGTGGGTCGCTGCAGAGCTGTGCTCACATTGCCACTGCCAGGTGGGGTTCAGGTGAGGTGTCCTGGACTTGAGGTGACTGATGGGTGATTGCAGCTGACTCTTTCTCCTGTGTCCTGCCCAGAATGACCTTTCTGTGCCTTTACTGGAGGAGGATCTGGATGGCTCCTCGGGACTACTGTTTCCCATCTATGACTCTGACACACACATGCTTTATGTGGTGGGAAAGGTAAGTGCTTTCCACATCAGCAAGTGCAGGCCTGTTTGATTCTGCTGTCAGCCTGTGTTGTGACAGACTGAGGTCAAAGATGCTCCTGAAGCATGTTAACCTAAAGATATGAGCAGATGGGGTGGTGCCAGAGGGTGCTTCATTATCAGGCCACATTTACCTTGTTTACAGATGTACCGTGTTTATTGTGGAAAGGTACACAGCCGTGTCCTAACCTTCCCATATAGGAATTTGAGGGTAAACATTTGGTTCATTGTTGATCCTGCATGGCTTCTTGGGGCCAGGAGTTCTTCTCAGACTGTCATGTTGACCAGCAGAGTCTGGCTGATGTTGATTTTCTTTGCCTTTAGGGTGATGGAAACATACGGTACTATGAGATAAGCCCCGAGAAACCGTACCTGAACTACCTGATGGAATATCGTTCTCACTCACCACAGAAGGGAATTGGTGAGTGGCAGAATGTCTAATGTTACAAGAGGATTGTGGTTTCTTTATTTTAGAGTCTGCCAGAGTCTAGGATCATCCAAAATACTGTTTAGAGAAGAGAGTGGGTCAGGTTCCTCCACACAGGTTTACAGGCACTTACAGTCAGCTTGGCCCAGCTCACCCAAATATAACAGGTGTTATTACAGGGTCAGAGCTTGGCAACAGCCCTTGTGACCAGCAGAGCATGGGCTGGGCAGTTTTACTAGTCACTGCTGCATCTTCTCTCACATACCTGGCCAAGGTGGAAAGGAGGATAGTCTGGATTTAAAGGTAGAGAATGCTCTTTGCCATTTGTCAATCTGCTTTAAGATTTTTGTCTTTGAGCTCTATTTCCGTCATTCCCACTCTGTGATTTCTCTGGTAACAGATGCTTCACAGCTTAATGCCTTCACTCTTTATTGCTTGTCTACCTTTTTTTTTACCGACGTTTCCTATTTAGAAATAGATCTATTGTGATTAGGTCACCTCTCCTCCCTTGGAGACCCTTGCTTATTAACCTGTCTGCATACTACCCACTCTTTGACTGATTCAAGTCACAGAATTTAGCTTTCAGCCCTCAGACCTTACTGTTAACCCTTTCTTGAACCTTCTCCGGTCTACTCTATGCGTCATATTCCTCTGCATGTTTATAGGATCATTAACATCCATCCACACTACCTGTGGACACTCTTGCTCTTAGAGGACATTGGTACAGATATTTCGCAGCACTAAATTTTGTGCCTGCAGCTTGCTTTCCAAAAAACTTAAAAGGAATATATTATTTAAAACTTAACTATAAGGATCTCCTCATTATTCAGTTTTTATAATCCTTCCAGTACAACATCCTTATTCTCATTGTCACAGTCTCTTTAAAAATAGTTTAATAAAAAGTAAGTATACAGGTGTTTTTAAAAGGCCTAAGTAAATCATGTCTATTTCCCTAACCTGCTTTGTTCAGCTGATCAAGCATACTGCTAAGGTTATTGTACAAAAATTCCTTTTCCATATTACTAAAACAAAATACTGTCTGGAGGAGTGGAGTTTAGATTCACTTTTAGATGAATGCATAATGTAAGGAGCAACAGGCCTTCATGTAGAATCTACTGCTTAATGAAGTCAGTGGTATTAGTAGAAAATTAAGCTTAGGCACCATAAAGCAAGGTCTACAAGTATAGGGAATCTCTTTTATTAAGGGAATTGACGTGCATATAGCTTTGGACTGTACAAGCTAATGAGAGAGAAACCTACTGAGGTTATCAGGTACGTAGAGACCTTGTGTGACTTAGCCAGTCCCTAAAACACAAATGGACAGAATTCTCATTCTCATTTCTGTTTTGGGACAGCACTGGGGGAGGATACTTGCCTGGAAGGTATTTCAGCCATATATAGCTATTCTGGTGTTGTTTAAGTGTCCTGAAATCCCTTCCTAGTGATCCTGATAGTCAAATCCTGTGGCATCACCTGCCAGCTCTGCTCTGTTCTGGTCACTCTATTTGGAGCCCATTAGGGTGAATAAGGAACAGGAAGCTTAGCATGAAAACCACACACCCTGTATGTAATGACATGATCTCACAGAAAAAAAATTACTTAGACTTGTCATTTGTGCCACTGAGCTAGTTTTGGATGCAGACCTCAAACCATGCTGATGTGGTGCTGATGCTATGACTCCTTTCATTGTTTGATGACCATTTTCACATGGCTGATGACATTAACTTTCCTAAGGAGATTTATACTCCATTTATTTCATACTCTTCCTTCAGGAATGATGCCAAAGAGAGGTCTTGATGTGGCAGCTTGTGAAATTTTCCGTTTCTACAAACTGATTCCAACTAAAAGCCTGATTGAGCCTGTCTCCATGATTGTGCCTCGACGGGTAAGTCAGCCTCAGATCATGTTCACATCTGAGGCAAATATCAGTGGAAAAATGAGGGCACTGCCTCCTCTCTGCAGCTCTTGGGGGCAGGAGAGTAGGTAGAACAAGAGATTTTCTCTATCCTGGCATGAGGGATGGAGCTGGCCAGTTTCTGCCAGCAAAACCTATCAGGGTAACTCAAGAGTTACTCAGGAGTTAGGTCACTGTTTAATGTCTGACTTTCCAAGACATGCTGCCTGGTCTGCTAGCTGTCTGTAAACTTCTCCAATAGAATCTGTTTGACATAATGACAAAAGAAGGAGAGGGCTTGGAGTTGTTGTTGGGTGGCATCACAATCTCCTTGTGGAAAGAAGAAGAATCACCCTGGTAAAACAGGAACTATGAATTCATGGGTCTCTAACCCTTGGGCAGAGTTGTGTTACAGACAGTTGTTCTGCAGCATGTAAGGCATGACATGTTGCCCTGAGGGTGATGTAGGAGTAAGTCTCAGACCTGCTGTCATTACAGAAAGAAACAGGCCTTGAAACTGTAGCTAGCCAAGGTAGCTCATGTGTGGCTGTGTGGGCATAGGTACATGGGAAATGTCAGTACTGTGCTCTCTACTTCCAGAAAGTAGAATATGAAAAGAAGGTACAAGTTCCTTGAATTCAGAGACACGGGAGAGCTAATGGTCACTGCAACTTCCAGCCAGACATGTTCCTCCAGCTTTATCTCCTTGGCCAGTTTCTATCAGCTGATAATCAGCTGATGATTTGTGACTTGTCCGTCCTTTGTATCCACGTATTCATCCTCAGGAACATGATTTCATGGGAGTTGAGTTAGCCTGTGTCAACCTCCCCCCGTCTGAAGACCTTACAACCGTGAATTAAATTAGGCCTTCAAATGCAATTCTTCTGAGTTGAGGTGAGGAGCAGAGAGGTTCAGAGCAGGTGAAAAGGCTTTATGTCCCTGTCGGTGAGTGCTCATGGCACTCCCTGTTCTGAAGGAGAATAAATTAATTTATCCACCACAATCCAGTATGACTTCTTTAAGCCAAAATCTCACTGACATAGTTACTCTGGACTTTTGTTTGCTTCCAGTCAGAATCATACCAGGAAGATATCTACCCTCTGACTGCAGCAGCCCAACCAGCACTGACAGCACAAGAATGGCTCAACGGGATTAACAAAGGTCAGCACATGGAGAGCTCCCCAGCCCTTCAGCTCCCCAGGGCTTGGGTAAGCTGCTGCCAGCTCTCTGGCCTATTACCTGCCAGAGAAAGAGGAAAGAAGGAAGAGGAGATGCATAGTAAATATGGCTGGAATATAAAATAACTTGGTGGTTGTAAATTCTGGAAACTGCTCCTCACATTTCTGGGTGTGGTTTGTGAGTGCTCACTTGTCTCCTCCCTCCCTAGGGCCTCTCTTGGTATCCTTAAGACCAGGCTCTGAAGCTGTGAACTCCCTACCACAGTCCCTTGAGCCAGAGCCCCTCATGAAAACTACTGACCTGAGCCAGCAACAGGGAGTACGAGGAAGGGTGTTACTGGAGGACAAGCAGAAGCCAAGAGACATCGAAGATGGCAGAAAAAGGCTGAAAGTTGAGGAGAGACTACCAAAAAATGAGCAAATGTGCCTCTCCAACGGCTTTGACGTATTTGAGTGTCCACCACCAAAAACTGAAAATGAGGTATGAGTGTCTGGGGTGAAGTGTTGGGGCCACAGGGGAAGCCCAAAGTCAGATGACAAAACAATGCCATTCACATGGTGGCAATTTAGGGAAGGTTTATATTGCAGGCCTGTGTCAGTGCAAGCTCTTTGTGGTGGCAAAAGCTCTGCCTGCTCTGACATGAGAAGCAGAAATACGGGCCAGCAGCACCCCAGCTTAGGGGGTCTGGAAAGGAGGAGGAGCGTTCTCACTTCCTAGGCATTCTTGTGGCACAGACCTGCCTGATGACTGTCTGGGCACAGGGAGGTGACTTCCAGGTTCTGGAGAAGAGAAGGGGGTTTGTGCAGGATAACCCTTTAGTGAGAACTGCAGTCAGCAAGCCTGGTGAGGCAGCAGGGATTTCTGTGAAAGGAGTGGGTGTACTCCTGGTGCATCCATGTAGTCTTAGCTGCCTGACTGTACTGTGGACCCTGACATGAGAAAGAGTGTGCTTCTGCAGCTCACTGCTGAGGGACAGCTTGTTAGTGCAGTGCTATTGAGGTTGGCTGCTGGCTTTAGCATGCACCTGGGAAAGACTCTAGAAAAGATCCTGGCAGCTCCATGATCTGTCTTTAGTCATGGAAAACCACCTCTCTGTATAGTAATCAAAGCTGGCACAGTGGTACATCTCTGTGGTGATTTGTCAGCCTCCCGCTGTTGGCAGCTCAGGGACATTTTCAACTACATGCAGTGTGTTTGATTTTAGGAACCCTGGGATAATTTTCTTACCCTACCTGTAGTGAGGTCCCCTTTCATCTCTGCAAGAATTTAGCATCTGCACTTTGATAGGGCAAGAATTTCCACCTCTGAATTTCCCTGTGGTGTGAAAAAGGATATTTTTCCACGTGTTTCTGAGCTGGCATCCCAAGGTTACAGAAGCAGCCCTTGCAGAGCTGAGTGCTCTCCTATATGCATAGTGAAAGACTATGCCAGTCCCAGCTGGAAGAAGAAGAAAAAGTACTTGCCCAAGGTCAGAGAAGGAGATGTGGCAGACCCAGGAATTTAGACTCCAAATACTTTCTCTGAAACACATGCTGACACAGCCCAATCTAGTGGACAACAGGAGCACTGCTGATGTTGTCTATTGGTTGAAGGCCTCCTCCTTAGATGTTTCTCTCAGAAGTGATGTGACTGTTCTGGTGGCATTGTCAGATTAAGCATATGTTTTCTTAGTGTAAGGTAAATAAAATGTGTGTTTTCTTACAGCTTTTACAGATGTATTACCGGCAACAGGAAGAAATCCGTCGACTACGTGAGTTGGTAATCCAGAGAGATGTCCAAATTAAACAGCTGGAGCTGGAGCTCAGAAACCTCTGCACGGACACAGGCAATTACTGAGGTTGCTGGCCTGCAGCTCTTTGTACCCCTGGACACAGGAGGAGACTCCAGTTCCTGCAGATCAGATAACTCCTCCTAGGTTTTTTACTGGGGGTAAAATTGATATTTCAGGCAGCATGGACTTCCCTGGCTTGTGGTGGTCACATTTCCCTAATCATCACCAGACAGTTTTTGATGGATTTGCTGCGCTTCTTCAGGCTCCCCTTGCTTGCCTGCTCACCAATGTCAGAAGCTTGTGTGTTAATGCTAGTGAGACACTTTGGAAAATCTTGCTCTTCTGGTCCTGGAGAAGCTACGTGTTAAGCTCTAGGAATGACCTGCTTTGCTGCCCCTCCACATACAGGAGAATGGGAGACTGAAGGCAGCTGCCAGCTTTTCTCACCCTGGGGCCCAGCAATGTGGCTCCTGTGGCTGCTGTCCCTTTGCCCAGGGAGTCTGCTCTGCTGAGCTTCAGCAGCACCTCTAACTCCAAAGTGATCCTTATGCACCCCTCTCACCTCACAGCTTGGCCCTGCCCCCAGGTGGTTCGGGAAAGCCGTGGCTGCCCTGACCTGGTGCTGGGGATAGCCCCACTCTGGGGGCTGTGCTGCAGGTGCCAAGGGCCGGCACTTCTGTGATAGGAAAAGGAGAGTTGGTGTCGGGGGTCCTGCTTTAAAAAGGTGATGGTGTGGACTAGTTCTCACCAGAGAAGCTGAGGAGTCTCTGTGTCCTGTGAGTCAGTGGCCTTCTTTCCCTCCTTCTGCCAAAGACCAGCTGCAGTCAACTGGGGGTCATCAGGGATATGAGGACAACATTTAAAGCTGCACAGTGTTGACAATAGGGGAGTTTGCTAAGAGGTTTTAAAAGGATGAGTGAGGACTTGGACCCCCAACCCAATGCAGGCATTTCAGCAATGGTGCTAGAAGTGTTGTGTCAACCACAGTATCACAGAATCACAGAATGTCTAGGTTGGAAGAGACCTTCAAGATCATCGAGTCCAACACATGCCCTAATACCTCAATTAGATCATGGCACTGAGTGCCACATCCAATCTTCTTTTAAACTCATCCAGGGATGGTGACTCCACCCCCTCCCCAGGCAGACGATTGCAGAACTTGATCACTCTTTCTGTGAAAAACTTCTTCCAATATCTAACCTGTATTTCCCTGGACACAGCTTGAGACTGTGTTCTCTGGTTCTGTCTGTTGCTGCCTGGAGAGAGAGACCAGCCCCCACCTGGCTACAGCCACCTTTCAGGGAGTTGTAAAGAGTGATAAGGTCACCTCTGAGTCTCCTTTTCTCCAAGCTAAACAACCCCAGCTCCATCAGTCATTCCTCACAGGGCTTGTGTTCCAAGTCCCTCACCAGCCTCATTGCCCTCCTCTGGACACGCTCCAGCATCTCAACGTCCTTCCTAAACTGAAGGCCCAGAACTGGACACAGCACTAAAGGTGCCCCTCACCAGTGCCGAGTACAGGGGCAGAATGACCTCCTTGCTCCTGCTGGCCACACTGTTCCTGATACAGGCCAGGATTCCCTTGGCCTTCTTGGCCCCCAGGGCACACTGCTGGCTGATGTTCAGCCGGCTGTCGACCAGCACCCCCAGGTCCCTTTCTGCCCGGGCACTGTCCAGCTGCTCCGTCCCCAGCCTGTAACGCTGCAGGGGGTTATTGTGGCCAAAATGCAGGACTTGGCACTTGGACTTATTAAACTTCATCTTGTTAGACTCTGCCCATCCATGTAACTGTTCCAGGTCTCTCTGCAGAGCCCTTCTCCCTTCCAACAGATCGACACATGCTCCCAGCTTAGTGTCATCTGCAAATTTACTGATGAA